>JAJJWW010017331.1:0-44048 GCA_023531295.1 Papaver armeniacum
ACAGATGAGTCACAACATTTTTATTTACACGGTTACAAATCACTTTTAACAAAAAAACATCATTTTGCATCAAAAAAAAAAAAAAAAAAAAAAAAACTTTATCTTTATTAAATGGAAAGGCCATCGGGAAATCAGTAGTTAGATTTGTTAGGAAAAATGGAAAAATGCTCCAAAACCAGATGTAATCTTGGAAATATGCCCCAACACCAAAAAAGGGTTGGAAAAATGCCCCAACTGTTAAATTAGCCGTTAAGTGCACGCGTGTGAGTTCTCACATGCCAGAAAAGACATAAATGTCCCTACTGCTTCAGATGCTGCCACGTATAGAAAATTCTCACAGCCTAATCCCGATCGTTATGGACGGTCCTAAGAGGAACTGCATGTCTCTTTTGCACGCGAGTTTCCCACACGTGAGGAATTAGCCTAAAATTGGTCGAGATTCGAGAGACCTCCTTCTTTATTATTCAGAAAACCTAAATCGAGATCCCGACCAGGGGCGGAGGCAACGTGTTGCAAGGGGTGCACCCCTTGATTTTCAAAAATGTAATTAAGTTTAGTATTTTTCAAGCCAAAAAGAAGAAGAAAAAAACTTTGCGCCCCCTAAAATCTCAGTACTTGGCTACTTGCACACCCTAAGCCCAAAAAAATACCAGCCCAATAGAAAAAAGTCCATTTTGACCGTCTCCCTCAATCGTTCATCCACGGGAGGCTTGTATTCGCAAAAGCAAATCAAAAGCATAACTCTCATTAGTCTGAATTTGGTACCTTGTTCTCTTAAAGAAAAATTTTCTTAGTTGTGCATTTTTTCTTGCACCCCTGTCTTAAATTCCTGCCTCCGCCCCAGATCCCGACTATTCCCGAGTACAGAGAGATAAAGAGAGAAACGGAAGAAAATATTGAAGACCTTGATGAAGACAGTTTGAGTTGGAGAAAATAGACCAGAGAAGACAGCTGCAGTTGAAGACGAAGGAGTTTTGATTGTTACAATTTTATCTGGGTGGTTACAATATTATTAATTTACTGTTTCACTATATGTTTATAGTTTCAGTATATAACGGTGGTAAAAAACCAATTTTGGGAAGAAGAAGATCTTTTATAAAGGTCAGCTAATCTGTCGCCGTTTCGCCGTGTCACGGTATGGGTGACTTTAGGTACAGACGGCCGGATGCGCGTCTAACTGCCCGAGCGAAGAAATCTTGAAAAAGGACATGGAAGTAATTAATAAGAAAGTTAATATTCATTAGGTAATTTAGAAGAGCCACATGAGTTGCACTTGACTCTGGTCTAACACTTAAACCATTGGATCCAAAACACGTGGCAGCATCTAAACTTGTTAGGGTATTTACGTATTTTTCTCGCACGTGAGCAGTCACACAAGTGGACTTAACCGGATTCTTTAACCTGGCAAGATTGGGGTATACGGACTAATTGGCGTAAAAGAGGTTACCCCTTAACCAAATATTTTCAAAATGGCAAAAATGCCCTTTTCTAATTAACACTAAAAAACTGATTAGGCTAATTAATTGAGTTTAGATAAAAAAATTGAAAATGAAAATTCAGTAGATTAAACCTTTAATCCGTCTTGTGAGTTCGATTAAGATCAAAAAATTTGGTTTTCAAAAATGTCAAAGGTCGGCAAGGTAGAGGTTTGAATAAGGTCCTGAAGCTATATATGGCCTAAGATCGTCTTTGTTTGAATAAAATCTTTGACCAATTTTAGCCTAGGCAAGGTATTTAAATGAAGAACATGCCGACTTTATTTTTTTTTTGACACATAGGAGATGGCTATTGAAAAATATTAGTCGGCAAGGTCTACAAAAAAAAACCCCGCCGGCTGGTGAAAAATACCACGCCGGCGGTATAAGTCGGCAAGGTATTTAAATGAAGAACATGCCGACTTTATTTTTTTGACACACAGGAGAGGGCTATTGAAAAATATTAGTCGGCAAGGTCTACAAAAAAACCGCCGGCGGTATAAGTCGGCAAGGTCTTCAAAAAATACCTGCTAATTTGTTGAAAAAATTTCTGATCGTCGCCATAGATGTTATGAAAAGTCGGCAAGATATACATGTTACGACCTTGCCGACCAAAAACACAGAAATCATAATTTTCGATTTCCAACCTAACATAACAATCAATCACACAACACAATGATGGTTTGAGTTTAAACATCATTTATAGTCTTCTTTTCGCTGGTAGAGTCAACAATTTTTTTGGAAAATCAAAGTTGAAGATTTTTATATGACTTTGGTTGATGGAAGATGAAGAAGAAGAAGAGAAGATTAAGAGTTGTTTAGTTTTTTAATTTTAGGGTTAATGAAATTAAGAAATGAGTTTATTTTTAAGATTTAATTAGTTCAAGGGTATTAAAGTAAAATCACCCTTTTTAATAATGACAAACCATGTCCCCTTAAAATTGGGTATACCCCAATTAATCTGGGTATACCCCAATCTCGCTTGAGTTCTTTAATTTGGGGCATTTTTCAACTATTTTTAATGTTGGGGCAGATTTGCAAGATTGCACTCCATTTTTCGACATTTTTCCAATTTTCCTTAGATTGTTTAGGTGCGTTCGGAGAAGTGTAGTCTTTTTGCGAGAAAAGAAAATGCAATATCCAGCTTAAAGGTCCATGCATCCTGGACCTGGAAAACGTTATGACATAGGTGATATTTTGAAATGGATCATGAGGTGCGACATCTCGTTCCATACCGGCAAACATGGTAATGCCGAAACTGCAGGATTTTCAGAGATGAGGTGAAACCCAGAGATGTTGAGATCATAATCAATGAAGTTAAGAGATTCATCTACCAATGGGATTCAGTACATAATTGGTTTAAGAACTATACTTTTAGAGATTTAGTCCTCAGTTGGGAGCCCATAATGACCTAATCCCAATCTTTCTTTCTGTAACCAGGGGTGAGCATTTGGCCCGTAATCCGCGGATTCAACCGGGACCAACCGTTCATTTGCGGATGGATGCCCGGACCGTTCGTTAATAGGTTGGATGCGGATGGAATTTTTGAAATCCAACGGACAACGGATCGGGCCCGGATGCAACCTTGAAAATCCGTTGGACATCCATATCCGTTAAATTAAGGGAATTTATATAGTTCTAGAAAATACTATGGATCATTTAGGAATTTTTAAGATGTTTGCTTGGGGTGTTGTACATGGCATAGTTATATTGTATACATATATAGGATATGTAGGTTTTATAAGGAGTCATTTGTCAGCTTATTTTCTTTACTATAAATTTTAACTAAAACAAATCCATTGGATTATACGCATCCAATCCGTCCATCCGTGCATCCATTGGATGCAAATCCGTTGGATATGGATTGGATGCGGATGCCAAATTTGAAATCCGTATTGCAATGAATTGGATGCGGATGAGGCGAAAACCGGTCCATACCGGCCCATGCTCACCCCTATCTGTAACTAAATCTGTAGTCAATTATGCTCGAGTGTTGGGCTTGAGCTTTTTTCCTTCTCAATTAAGGGCGAGCATTTGGCCCGTAATCCGCGGATTTAACCGGGGCCAACCGTTCTTTTGTAGATGATGCCCGAACCGTTCGTTAATGGGTTGGATGCGGATGAAATTATTGAAATCCAACGGATAACGGATCGGGTCCGGATGCAACCATGAAAATCTGTTGGATCCATATCCGTTAAATTAAGGGCATTTATATAGTTCTAGAAAATACTATGGATCATTTAGGAATTTTAAGATGTTTGCTTGGGGTGTTGTACATGGCATTTTTATATTTGTATACATATATAGGTGTTTATGGGTAAAAATCGTTTCTGCCGATTTCGGTAAACTCGGTAGGTGAGTAAGAAACTGGTTCAAACCCTAAACAAATGTGCTGCACGTAAGCACTTTATAGATTCGAGAGATCAATCTGTACAAGTCCGGCCTAAACCAAGAAATGGCCGTTCTAGACTTGCTTCGGTCACAAAGTGGAGGAGAAGGGTTGATTTGGGGAGGAAGCAAAGAAAGGTGTTGAGACCGAGAATAGTGCAGGAGAGTAGTATCTCGACTTGTATCGGAAAGTGGAAGCTTCGTAGCTTGCAAGAGATGAAAGCTTTTGGAGAGCTTGCAAAGTTGCCTTTTCTGAGAGTGTAGTATTTTTCTCCTGACCAAGACTTGTTGTCTGGTGGAAATAGGTAAGACCTATTTATACAAGTCGAGATTGAAACGTACCCTGGCCTCATGAAGGAAGAGAGTAAAGGGTGAAATAATGGGAGTAGGTGATAACCGCAAGGTGTTTATGGGTGAAAACGTTTTCACCATTATTTCCTCATTTATTTGACCGCTTTATTCCTTTTCACGCTTTCTTAATGTGAGCGTAGTGTACGCCGCAAGTCTGTGGATCGCCAAACCAAAACCCCGGGAAAGCATCCCCCGGTTTGTGTTGATATCTCGAGTGTTGGTTGCACCTTGAGTGCAAGTGGCGCTGCTAGTGGCGCGTGTGGCATGTGCCATTGGCATGTGTGGAATGCCTTGGTGGTAGGTTGTACGTTGAGTATAAGTGGCAATGCTAGAGCTGCTAGTGGCGTGTGTGGCATGTGCCAATGGCATGTGCGGAATGCCTTGGTGGTAGGTTGTACGTTGAGTGTAAGTGGCAATGCCGCAGCCGCTAGTGGCGTGTGTGGCATGTGCGGAATGCCTTGGTGGTAGGTTGTACGTTGAGTGTAAGTGGCAATGCCAGAGCTGCTAGTGGCGTGTGTGGCATGTGCCAATGGCATGTGCGGAATGCCTTGGTGGTAGGTTGCATGGCTTGCAAATTAGGCTACCAGCGTATGTTTTGCGTGTGCCGGTGGCGCAGACTGATCGAATTGGCCTAGGTTACATGGCTTGCAAGTTAGGCTACCAAATAAAGCATTAGGGCCACGACTAGGTGATGGAGGCTACC
Source organism: Papaver armeniacum (assembly GCA_023531295.1). NCBI lineage: Eukaryota > Viridiplantae > Streptophyta > Magnoliopsida > Ranunculales > Papaveraceae > Papaver > Papaver armeniacum. The sequence goes on from JAJJWW010017331.1 coordinate 4,918, forward strand.
GTGAGCGTGTTGGCATGTGCCAATGGCATGCGTGGGCCGTTAGAAAGCCGTGGCCTTGGTAGGAAAAGCTACCAGCGAACATGTTGGCATGTGCCAATGGCATGCGTGGCCGTTAGGGCCGTGGCCTTGGTAGGAAAAGCTACCAGCGAGCATGTTGGCATGTGTCAATGGCATGCGTGGCCGTTAGGGCCGTGGCCTTGGTAGGAAAAGCTACCACCGAGCATGTTGGCATGTGCCAATGGCATGCGTGGCCGTTAGGGCCAAGCAAGAGTGCTTGGGTTGGCGTGACGTGACTAGCGTAGCTAGGACCAAGGCAGAGTGCGTTTGTCATGGCGCAGCTAGCTCGGGCTAAATGTGGCTTGGCATGATTTGCCATTGGCATGGAGGTGAATTAGGGTTTTGTTCGTTGTAACCCTAATTTTAATAAATACCCCCTATTATATACTGACTACCTGCCTTAAATGTCCTAATAAATGTGTCACTGGTGACATTAGGTTATTTTTAGGGTTTTACGAGTTTACCCTTCGTTTAAAAACCACCATCAACATTAAGTCCCCGCTTAGCTCGGAGCAGGGATTTGTTGCGAGGTAAGCATAAGATGGTGACAATCTATCAACAACAAACCGTAAAGAGAATTGAGGAGGCTAAATCGACCTTTTATAAATAGGATTTGGAATCCTTGCCTCCGCGATGTTGCACAAATCGGGAGGGCCGCACAATTGGTGGGGGTGCGGCATTGGGCGACGTTGGGAAGTTAGCGTGCTAGGCCGGGTGGGACCGGCGCAAGGTGTGGAAGGTGTGCGTGTTTGCGGGCGTGACTTGGGCGGTCATTGGGAAGTCGGTGCAATTGGTGGGGTAGGTGCGGCTTGGGCGACATTGGGAAGTTGGGCGCCCTTGTGGGCCGTTTCTTACACGCACGATTTTGGTAAAGGGAAATCCTTCCTATTTGAATCTTCACGCCTATATATATAAAGTCCCTTTCTCCCATCTTGCACTTTCTTCTTTTCATCCTTTCCTACTAGCGCAGAGTCACAAAGAAAAACCGGCTTCAGGTATGTCTTCCAGTACTTCTCTTGTTTCCCTTTTTATGTAGGTGTAAACTCTAAGAGTAGGCGTTTTTCTTTATATATTGCGCATATAATTTCTTGGCGTGTCTCTTGTAGAAAATATTGTATGTATGCAACCAAGGGAAATACTGCATATATTATTCGAACCCGTAGGAAATATTGTATATATGATTTTTCGGTCCTGAAAGAAATACTGCGCGTGCAGTTTGAACCCGTAGAAAAATGCTCCATAAATAATTTTGAAACCGAAGAAGGATACTGTAGACACACTTGAACCCGTATAAAATACCGCGTATATAGTCTTGAACCCGAAGAAAAATGCTTCATATATAATTTTGAACCCGAAGAAGGATACTGTAGACACACTTGAACCCGTATAAAATACCGCGTATATAGTCTTGAACCCGAAGAAAATACTGTGTATATAGTCTTGAACCCGAAGAAAATACTGCGTGTGCAGTTTTGAACCCGTAGAGAATACGCCCTCTTTTTTTTTTTTGTATTTCGGGTTTTCCTTTTGTCGGGCGCGGTTATGTGTCAGGGAGATAATTTTGTTCTTTTTTTTTGTGTGCAGATATCTTGTTACTAAGTTGTTATTAAGAAATCTGACAAGATGTTACCTGAACAAAATTTCGCCTCATCGAAGGATGTCCATAATTCCAAACCAAACACGGATGATGAATTCTTCGCCAAAAAAATCTGTCTCTACTCGGAAAAATCACCCAGGTTTCGTGCCGATTTTGTTAACCGGTGGTGAAGATGAAAAGAAGACACGTTCGATTCGCGGGGAGAGAACACCATACGGTTTCTGTCTTCATAAATGGGTATATTCCTCTTCCAACATTGATTTTGTGGATGTGTCAAAGCCCATTGCGTTCTTTTGATAGATGGGTTGAGTTCATGGTGAGTAAGGAGCACATAAATACCAACTTGACTCGAGCGCAGATTATTGATCCGTCGAGCTTGATGTAAACCTCCAGATTAGGAAGGATATCCCGAGGCTTGGTTGCTTTCATCTCCGGATGGTGTTCGGACACCCATACAATCATATGTAGATGGGGTGAGATAACTTTCTCCTTGGAGAGTGTGGCTCTCTTGCTGAATCTTCCCGTGAATCGGGAACCTTAAAATCCAATTATCTCGAAAGTGAGGTGAAGATGCGGGATGACCTTGCCGCTAAGTTGGGAGATTACGCTCGAAAGACTCCTTGCGAAGTCGAAGGATTCATCCCGAGAAGAGGATGAAAGGTGCTTTTATAGTGGTGGATGTCTCGGTGGTTTCGGACAGCCGGAACACGAGCAGTAAAAGCGATGATCTTCATGTTGCGACATTTTTGGCTCTCTGGTTGTCTACGGACATTTTGATGACCAGTTACGGCAAGAAGGAAATAAGACCAGAGTTGCTAGCGGTTCTTTGTGAAGTTAGCAAAAGGTGAAGTTCTTCCCATTGGCAAGCTATTCCTCGGTTCCCCGTATGTGCATCTGGATCACCTAGTTGCGAACATGCGAGTTTCGAATGGTTTCATGAAAGTGAATTCATATGTGCACGTTGCTTTTCTCGCAAGTCTGGCTATGGGAGCACTTTGAGAAGTATGCTCCAAACCGATGCCTTCGATTCCGCGAGTTGGGGTTCCCGAATTTTCGATGGGTGAACAGGCGTCCAAAGGTTGGCATGAGCTTGGTTAGTCTTCTTGACAAGTCGTATGAAATCGGTTTTCGCCCATGGGAGCCATCCATAGGTCGGTGAGTCAAATTGACACCTTGCTTCCCGTCTCGAACATGTCTTTGTCTTCGATGGCGATTTGAGCGTTGGTGAAAACTTGTTTATTCAAAGCTGCATGTCAGGTTATATGCCGTCTTTCTTTATGGGGTCTTTCAGGATAACGCTTACAATATTGGCCGTGTCTTGCTCGTCACATGGGTTTCGTTCAAGGGGTGCCTCTTGCTTACCGGTAGGTGATCCCTAAGGATTCATTGCGTGCCGCCCTTAATGCCGGTGCCCTTGAGCCGGGTATCCGCCTTTCCTTCTTTCAAACGGGAAGAGTAACTTCGACGACCTTCGGCTATAACGAGTTCGCAGTGCGACGAGTTTATTATGATCCAAGATTTTGTGAATAGCGTGGTGGAGAACGTTCGTTGCAAACCTTCCCCGCCGATTTTGAAGAAGCATCCAATGTTGAGATATCTCAGCGAAAGTTGCCTAGCAACTCGGAAAGTCCCCGAGCCAAGGAACGGAGAACGAAGAATCGTCTTTGGCGGGTTCGGACGGTTTCAAAAGATCCTCCCATGTTCTCGTGTCTTTCAGTTCTTCCAATAATCAGGTATGTGTCATCTCCTTGTTGGTTTGTCTCAAAACACGTGAATTTCTGCCGAAAACATATGTCTTGTTTGATAGACACATTTTTTGTGTCTGAATTGTCCTTATTGCTGGTATTGTTGGAACTCGATTTTTGTACTAATATTGTGTTTTTATGTATTTTTAGGTATTTTGGAAATAAATATTTTTGGAAAAATCGGCTCGAAAAGTTGCGCTGAACACCCCAGGAGGACATTTGATATTCGGACTCCCACATTGGATAAGGGGTAACTTAATTGCTAAGGGGCACCCCAAGGAGGCACTGCTATTCGCACCCCCATCACTGTTAGGGGGAGGTCATCATCAACATTTCAAATCGGCTGATTTTGGCGGGGAAAATAATTCTCGCTTTGCGATTTGGGGTCGACGATTTAAGCCTGTTTCGGTGAGACTAAAGGGTGGAATTAATTGGGTTGGTTCATATTGGCTAAACGGGGGCTGGTACGGGCTTTTGCTCGACTAAATTTGGCTAGAATCTCGCATGGAAGAAAACAGAGCCTCTCGGGTTTTCCGAGCTCGAGTGTGTAGCCGATGGTTTGTGGAGCGTGCAAGAAGGTTTGAGACACTTTATGGAGCGTGCAAGAAAGTTTTACGCGTGTTTGGAGTGTGCATACGCATGACGGTGAAGAAACAATTAGTTTTTCCCGTCTTTGCTACGAAAAGAGAAAGAAAATATTATCGGAGTAATGGAGAATATTTGAAATTATTGCGTGATATTATGGTACTGTTGTGTATAAATAGCATCTTGGGGTATCATAGATGGGGATGGAGAGTTTGGGCGAGTTTGAACCATCACGAGAGAAGAAAAAATCAAGTTGCAGAGAGAAGCTTCGCCGCCGCAGAATCAGAAGAACACGAAGAACAGACGGCTAGAAACCGTCGTTCTTCAACTGATGTAAACGACTAGCGTTTGTGGGTCGTAGTTGGAGGCAGACTTAAATGAATAGTATCAATGACATTAAAGGTGTTATCGCTCTAGTAACAATTAGGTTTGTAACACTTATATCTCGTTACAAACCCGATTTTTATTTGATATCTCTCCTTTTCATCATTTGTAAGCACCTTTGAGCAATAAAATCATATTTTGAGCGTGTTTCCAACATGATGAGCTAAACCCCATTCCGGGACGACGGAGGAAGACGAATTTCATACATGGGTAAAATTATTTAATTCTTTTTTAAGACTTTTGCATTAACTTTAATTGAAATATGATTTGAATTAATTGGTTGTCATTTAATTTGATGATGTATGCTTAGCTTAAATGTTTTGATACATCATGCTTAGGATTTACAACCAATCTTTTGAGAATCTATCTTGGCAAAAATAAGAGTCAATGTTTTTTATTTGTTGCGCGATAATTGTTAAAAGAATTAATATTTGAACCTTTTTGTTATGATTTTGGCTGAATCCACGAGTCCCAAAGACATCTCTTCATCCTGTGACAATATTTGTATATATTTTTTTAGTATTTTCTTCTAGTAATTCTTAAAATCAAACCCATCAAGTCCGAGTGAACGACAACCCTTTTATTACTACAACATCATTGAAAATAAACATCAATTTTTGGCGCCGCCGACGCGGACTTGTGTATAGATTTGTTTTTAGGTTTTATTATTTTATTATTATTTATTATTATTATTATTATTTGTTCCTTTTTACGCGTTTTGGTTTTTTCTATTTGCTTTCAGACTTGGTGCGGAGCTTATATAAAAGAGAAAGTGTTGAAAAGTAAAGTGAAGCCAAAGAAAGAAAGAAGAGAGAAAATCCAAAGGAGTGAAGAGGAAAATTTTGTATATAGTGTAATTAATTTTTTTTTTTATTTATTTTTAGAAACTGTAATTAGGTAATTATCTTTGTAATTTTTATTTTTATTTTTTGGACTTCTTAATTTTGGACTGTTGGACATTTTTTTTAAACCCTAAGGAAGGGTTATTTAAATATAAACTGCACAGGGAAGGACGACGATTACGATATCGTCTCGGCCCCTCGGGTTCGCACACGACATAGGAGTTGTGGCCCGAGTCGACCTCAACGGTTCATCCCAAATGGAACGGAGGTAAAATTCTAAACACCCGCGAATCCCTTGTCAGCGGGTTTCTTGGATGATTTTGTATGCATATATGTTGAGGTCTTGAATACCACGCTTTAAATTCCTAGTAAAGGGCAAGGACTGGCCATACAAGATAAGGGTTCGGATTTCATCACCTGTTCTCTTCTTGCCCGCCTTAGGAAAACGAAACCAAACATGAACCTAAGCCTAAAATTTTGACTAGAACGAGACCGATAGGGTAACGAGCTTAATAGGAAAGTCATTCGAAAAATATTGGTGACTCTTTTAAGCATACTTGAAGTTCATGATGGTTTACGTGAGTTGAATGCGTGACTGCGCATACTTTTGTAATGCGGTGAGGCCTTGGGTATCAAAGCTCCACGCGACTTCCCTCGCCTCTATTCAAATTACTTAAACTCGGATTGATTCCGGAGGGTTTTTCAGATTGTAACGAATTCCCTTTCGAAGGATTAGAAGCTGGTCTAGAAACAATCTAAGTGGAGCCATCATGCTTTTTGTTTGCTAGAAATCAGTAGGGTTGTTTTGGTCGAGTCAGCCTTGTTTGTGTTTGTGTAGAATTCCCTTGCGGTTAGGATGTCAAAGCGGTATTATAACACCAATACAATGATTATCCAAGTGAACAATATGGACATTACTCTTTTTATGACCATAGTGTGAATAGTGGTTGGGAACGCCAATCTTTTTGAAGGTTATGGGTCATACCATGGTGAGCCCAATTACTATCCACATGTGCATCGGTCATTCGAGCAAGGAGATTATAGTAATAGTTCTTCGTCTCTAGAGGATACGATCAAACTTTTGAAAAGTAGTCCTTATTATGATCCATTTCCTCTTCCTTCTCTAGAAGAGTCCCTCGGGCGTTTGAATGAGTCGACACAAAAGTTAGTCGAATCAACTTGTAAGTTAGCCGAGGTAAATAACGTAGTTATGGACGAAAGGACTGCAACAACGATCGAATCTTTAGAAGATATCCTCAATAGATTAACTCAAAACTTAGATCCAACACTAAGGGAACTTTCTTTGGAAGAGAGCCTTGAGAGGATGGCTGAGTCGACACATAGACTTGAGTTAGAGACGAACGAAAGCATTGCTCGAAATAACTGGAATTGCCAATATAGTGTATCCAATAATACCCTTGAGAATGAAGATAGTTATTCGCATAATCAAGATGACGTTGTTAGAATTGGTAACACTACTTGTTTAGATGAGGTTCAACCATTTTCATGTTATTATAATAATGATTATGATGAGGATAGTGTTGATGAAGAATTTGAAATAAATAGGCATAGTGATCGGGAACTTGCTACTCCGATTGAGCTTTGTAATAATTGGGTTATTTCGGTTGAGATCCTAATAATTTTAAAAATTATTCACCTATTCAAGAGGACGAGGATTTGCCTAGAGATACTTGTTTTAGACGATGTAGTATTTCTGTTTACGAAGTCGATAATGGTTTAGAGGAACTAGGTTTATCCCGAGAATATTATTTTAGAGTCTAACGATTTAAAAACAATAGTCTTAGACGAAGAAGATGAACTCGTAGAGCTTTTAAATATGAGTGAGGATGCATCACCTGCGTATAATTTACATGAAGCAATTGACCATTTTCGTGGATTTTGATGATCTAGAAATTAGGAAATTGTATTTGAGTCTATCTAGAGACACCCAAAATTCTAAGTTTGGGGGTGATTATCATTCTCCTTGTGCCTTACCTTTAGCTCTTACTGAGAGATCCCTCACTTGGGACTTAATATTTATGCCTCAACCATTGTGCCGGATTACCTTCATGCTAGCTCTCCCGAACCTAATTATGTCCAGAAAGAAGTTCGGTTGTTAGAAACCCATCCTCCTGGTTTATGTGGTTAATCCAGGCTATGATACCAAAATTGACTTTGTTTTCCCACCAAAAACTTTTCTTTCAATTGTGGGAACTTATGAGTTACAAATGTGTCGATTATTAAGTTTTGAGACTAAACCTAATTACTTTAGGAGATTAGGTCGACACATTTGTTTAAGGAAGACCACCACTCTCTTTGTGGTCGGTGTGTGAGTCAAATCGATTGACTTAGAGGATCCCCAACTATTCGGGTTTTTGTTATATGCGTCTAAGTTCCTATTTGAGTTTTTTAGGACTTAGAACCCGAACATTCGGATCTAACTTTTGAGGAAATGCAACCCATGAAAATATGTTATCTAGACCCAGTTATAGAACTCGAACTCGAACCACAACTAGATGTAGTTGTCTTAAACAGAAACTAGACAAGGGTGTGCTTTATTTGTTAACTTTCTTGGCAAGTTGCGCTTTCCTTTACTTGTGATAGCCTTTTTGGTTTTGGTGATCCGCAAGGCTATTACTCTATGATTCTATAAGGTGACTAATCATTTCTTAGTCTGGCTGAAGACTTTAAACTTAGCACTTCTTGGGAGGTAACCCATGCTCATGCAACACGGTAATATCTTTCCTTACTCTTCTCTTCAAGTGGTAAAAGTTTCTCAATGTTCATGCTTTTAATTTCATCTTTAGAACATTGAGGACAATGTTAGATTTAAGTTTGGGGGTATGGGAGAAACTTTTTAGTTGCAGTAAATAAACTCCAGAGCCTAGAAATTTATGTTTATTAAAATCGGCACTAACCAATCTAAGTGGATGGAAACATCTTGGTTGTAGGAGTTGAGGAACCAACTGATTAGATGGAAACATCTAAAGAGTCTATTCATAAAAGCACGAGCTCAGGTGTTAGAAATAACATGATAGTTTCACCATATCTCGTTGAGTCCTTTTCACTTACATTTTTATTTTGTTTGTTTTTTAAACTATGTTTCTCTAAGTGATTAGGTGGGGCCCACGAATCAAGTTGTTACCAATGCTAGAGTGAAATAGAGTGATTGAGATACAAAAAAAAAAAAAAAAAAAAAAATTGAGACCGGACCATCGGACCAATAGGAATAAATTTAATAAAGTCGACCACTTGGAACCCTTGTATATGCCGATTGTGTTGACCTAGAGTTAGGATTATCGACCAACTGGTTCCCTTGTATATGCCAAAGTGTGTTGATATTAGTCGACTAATATCTCGGTCCATTAGGATAGGTTCATTTTGGCGGAGGCCTTGAGATGAGATATGGGAAACACTGTTCACTTAGTAAACATCAAAACCATCTATGTTTTCTCTATATCCATCTTCTTGATCTATCCATGTGATTAGTTTTGACTCGGGTATTGATGTCCATAGTGCGACTATCTGAGTAGAGCTCTGTGACTTATATATGAATTTTAGTATGCTTGAGTGCAAACTCGTGTACAACAATTGGAATTTCGCATCAGGGTACTTCCTTCTGTAGTCAATAAGTATGCCAACCAAGGAGATTCTTTAGTGCCTTCCAAGGTTTTGCGTAGATAGCTAGGGTTTGGAGTACAGGTTTTGTGGGTATACCTCTGGTAAACCCTCCGGAGACAACACTCCGCCACTAGGGCCACCTAGGGGTTCAAATGATTTTTATTTTCTAGAATAAATTTGCTCGAGGACTAGCAAATAATAAGTTTGGGGGTATTTGATAGACACATTTTTTGTGTCTGAATTGTCCTTATTGCTGGTATTGTTGGAACTCGATTTTTGTACTAATATTGTGTTTTTATGTATTTTTAGGTATTTTTGGAAATAAATATTTTTTGGAAAAATCGGCTCGAAAAGTTGCGCGGAACACCCCCGGAGGACATTTGATATTCGGACTCCCACATTGGATAAGGGGTAACCCAATTGCTAAGGGGCACCCCAAGGAGGCACCTGCTATTCGCACCCCCATCACTGTTAGGGGGAGGTCATCATCAACATTTCAAATCGCTGATTTTGGCGGGAAAAATAATTCTCGCCTGGCAGATTTGGGGTCGACGATTTAAGCCTGTTTCGGTGAGACTAAAGGGCTGGAATTAATTGGGTTGGTTCCTCTTGGCTAAACAGGGCTGGTACAGGCTTTTTGCTCGACTAAATTTGGCTAGAATCTCGCATGGAAGAAAACAGAGCCTCTCGGGTTTTCCGAGCTCTGAGTGTGTAGCCGATGGTTTGTGGAGCGTGCAAGAAGGTTTGAGACACTTTATGGAGCGTGCAAGAAAGTTTTACGCGTGTTTGGAGTGTGCATACGCATGACAGGTGAAGAAACAATTAGTTTTTCCCGTGCTGCTACGAAAAAGAGAAAGAAAATATTATCGGAGTAATGGAGAATATTTGAAATTATTGCGTGATATTATGGTACCTGTTGTGTATAAATAGCATCTTGGGGTATCATAGATGGGGATGGAGAGTTTGGGGCGAGTTTGAACCATCACAGAGAAGAAAAAATCAAGTTGCAGAGAGAAGCTTCTGCTGCTGCAGAACTGAAGAACACGAAGAACAGACGGCCAGAAACCGTCGTTCTTCAACAGTGTAAACGACTAGCGTTTGTGGGTCGTAGTTGGAGGCAGACTTAAATGAATAGTATCAGCGACAGAAAGGTGTTATCGCTCTCTGTAACAATTAGGTTTGTAACACTTATATCTGTTACAAACCCGATTTTTATTTGATATCTCTCCTTTTCATCATTTGTAAGCACCTTTGAGCAATAAAATCATATTTTGAGCGTGTTTCCAACATGATGAGCTAAACCCCATTCTGGGACGACGGAGGAAAGGCGAATTTCATACATGGGTAAAATTATTTAATTCTTTTTAAGACTTTTGCATTAACTTTAATTGAAATATGATTTGAATTAATTGGTTGTCATTTAATTTGATGATGTATGCTTAGCTTAAATGTTTTGATACATCATGCTTAGGATTTACAACCAATCTTTTGAGAATCTATCTTGGCAAAAATAAGAGTCAATGTTTTTTTATTTTTGTTCGCGATAATTGTTAAAAGAATTAATATTTGAACCTTCTTGTTATGAGTTTGGTGAATCGAGTCCCAAAGACATCTCTTCATCCTGTGACAATATTTGTATATATTTTTTTAGTATTTTCTTCTAGTAATTCTTAAAATCAAACCCATCAAGTCCGAGTGAACGACAACCCTTTTATTACTACAACATCATTGAAAATAAACATCATTGTTTCTTCCAGGGCTTCGGCAGTGTTAATGCTTTTGCTGCCCTTGCACGTTGCCAAGAGACGGCAATTTCTTCGAAGAATTCTGGCGGCACTGAGCCTACTCATATTGTGATGAGTTAGAGAAAGAATAAAGTTCGACAAGTGAGAGTGATTCCTCTGGAAGCTTCGGTTCTTTTGGGAAGTGGTTGGTGAGTTTCGCTTCTTTTCTTCTTCTTCTTCTGTTTCTTCTTTTGAAAAATGTCTAACTCAAGTTCGCGGGACGATTCTGGGGTGGAGTCACACGAAAACTTGCCTTTGGTGACCACCGCCGGGTGACTTGGATATGGAGTTAGCCAATCACGGCACATGATGTGGTTCAAACGGTGGATGATTCTCCGATGGTTGTTGCGTAGACATGGAAGGAGATCCTCATGCGAGTCGTGGGGCCGATTGCGGCGCCATTTTCGATCCCCCGTATTTGGTTCCTTATCCAGGTCATGTCTTTGGTTGGCGGCTTTTATGCGTCGGGCTAAGTATGAGGCGTTGTACACTTAACACAGGAGAAGTACGGACATATGGCAACAACCAAGAAAGTCACTAGTCGATTTGCGGCTGGTTAAGCGTGTGGAAGAGGCTTTATCTTCCATCGAGGATATGCGTGAGGTGACTGGTCACACCGCTTTCAAGACGTCATTGCCGATCGGGAGCACCATCGATGTGTGCGTAAGAAAGGAGTTCAACACTTCGTGGTTTGTCGAAGGCCTTCTTTGAGATCCAAAAGTTGAAAGATGCGCAACCAAAAGCCTTTCCGCCGAGGAGATTGCACGACAGAGGTAGAACTTGAAAAGCTTTCCAAGATGTTGACTATGAAGAGAGCGGCTCTTGAAGATGCAAAGTTGACTTTCTCCAAGAAGGACCATCTGTTGGATGATTTTCCTTGAATGTTTCTCTGTTAAACTTTGGCTAGGTTCTTTTCCCTTTTTTTTTTTGAAAGACATACTGGATGTCCGGGTTCAAGGTTTGACCGGTTTTTGGTAGACAGGTGGTAGCTTTTGAGGATATTGGATTATTTGTTGGGATGAATGGTTTTGATAATATGACTCGATTATGTTTTGGGAAAGGAATATTGCTTTAATGAAAGTGTGTGCTAGCAATAGGCACAATACTCAGTAGTATAATGGTTTTACTAAGAACCTAAAAACAGATCGTATACCTTGCGCAGTCTAAATTTACTCACTTCATAGGTTTTGCGAACATGCCCCTCTCCATGTAAAAAGGCGGTTTTGCTGGTAGCATCGCCAGCAAGTCCCCAATCGCTGGTAGCATCTTCGGCGAGTCCCCAGTTTTCTGGTGTAGTTTTAACAACTGGTAATCGGGTTGTCTGGCAGTTGAGTCGGATTGAGTCGCAAGTCCCCAATCGCTGGTAGCATCTTCAACTAGTCCCCAGTTTTTTAGGTGTAGCTTTACAATCGGTAACCGGGTTGTCCAGCAGTTGAGTCAGATTGAAGTCGCTTCCCTACCATCTTCCCGGATCAAGAACGAGATCTTGACATTGTATCCGATAGATCAATCCTCCCGCCGTGGTCGCCAATTGTTTATGGGTAAAAATCGCTTTTCCCAATTTCGGTAAATTCGGTAGGTGAGTGAGAAACTGGTTCAAACCCTAAACAAATGTGCTGCACGTGAGCACTTTATAGATTCGATAGATCAATCTGTACAAGTCCGGCCTAAACCAAGAAATGTGATCGGTTGTCAATCCGTCAAATATAATTTCACTTTCTCAATCAACTAGATATAAATATAGTATGCGATAAGAAAGAGTTCGTATCCACAGAGAGGCTTTCGTTGTTATAAAATTTCAGTTTCTAAGTAACCACGGGGTATGTTTGTTGTATCTAAGCGAATAAAAGTAATTGAAAGCAAAGTAAATAATTTGAGAAATCAATAAGGAGAAGATATTGGTCACGGGATAGTATCATTCACAAACACGCATTATCATCAATGATTAGAATTGGTATTTTAATCTCGTATTTATTAAAGTCCTAGGATACCAGCACCAATGGCCATACACCACCAGTCCATTACAGCCACAAAGCCAACACCTCGTGTTTCATTCTACAGCATCATCATTACCATCTGAGTTGCGCAACCATCCATACATTATTGTAATTCTGGAGCAGCTGCAACTTGCCTGCACTTCAACCACCAGCATAATCACCTACCTCATACAGCCGCACACGCCTCGGCTTAAGCATATCTCAGCACACAACTGATTCAACTTAAGGGTCTCATACAAACAACAGCTCATTTAGCCTTCACTGCAACATAAGCACATCCTCTGCTTTGCACAAGCATCCCAGTTCAAGCTTCACCAGCTGCACCACATGGTTCACCTTCTCATTCCAGACCTGCAATTCCACAACACCTACAGCTACAACTCATTTCTTCCAAATTCAATATCCCTTTGTTAAATCCAACATAGACCCATAAATCCATTTTGTAGCTCTTGCAATCTTCACCACTGAGTATCATCACATCAAATGCCTGGACATCTCCATTGCACCTACAGATTCACTTCAGTCCTTTGTTACACTGCAAACACACAACATCATGACCTGCACCTGCATCATAATCAACTCAATCTCCTTCTCAGTCATACCTGATCCTAATACCACCAGCACTGATTTACCCATTAGCTCTATCTGCTCCAATAGCTCCAACTCAGTTATCTGTTGCTTCATATCATTCTGCCAGAACCAAGCCAACATAACATCCATTTTCTTCTATGAATTCCTCCAGTATCCATCACCATCTGCATCTCAGGCCTAATACCACAGTACCATGAGCCTCTTCTAATCCTGCACAGCAATATCTCATCATCAGCCCTGCCATTGTATTGCTCAACATCAGTACTCACTTCTCTTTGAGCTCAAATCTCAACTGCTTTACTGGAGTCACCTTAGTAGCAGCACAAAACCCATCTCTTCCTTGTACTTTAAACATCAACAACACTCTCTAGCGATTCATTTCCAGCAAACCCTGATTCCTCACCACCACTCTTCTCAAACCCTAGAATCCATTGAACCCATCTCTCGCAATTTCGATTAGAACCACAAATCCCATTCTTTCAGCTTCTTCTTCTCTATAATCACCCTGAATCCATCTCAGACCCCATGAGTCTCAGCAGCTCAAATTCAACCCATTCACAAATCAAATCCGTGAAATCGTCCCTATCGCTTTTGGAACTCATTAAACCCAAATCTCAACTCAACCATAAGAACTCAACCATTTAATAACCGCAAATCTTCGAATCTTGTTCTTCATAACTTGATTTGATACCACCAAACATATCAATTTCACCATTAACCCTAAATTAATTCGAGCTCAACAACAAAGCAGCGACTTCTCGATTCATGACATCTAACTCTTCACAGATCGAAAGAAAATCATTCACTCGATTCCAAATTCACATCAACCCTAGTTTCGTGAAAACCCTCAAATCGACAACAAGCAAGAGATTCAACCACAAATCCTCGTAATTCTCCATAAGCAAATCAATCAAACCCTGATTCTTAATCTCCCTGATTTCCTCAACATCAGTGGCTCAGCTTCTTGATTTCCCCTGATTTTATTATCACCAACAACAGCAGCCATTTCTCTCTCGGCTTCAGGCAAAATGAAAGAGAGAAAGTAATTGTTTCTCTGATTTTTAGGTCTTGTGTAGGAAATGAGACTGGATATAGCCACCCAAGTAGAATAGATAAGGGGTTACCCAGAAATGACTCTAGGCACCCAGAAATTGGATAAGGGCCATCCAGTCCATAAATGGCTTGTCGGTTCCGAATAACCGACAGTCTATATCTCTACTCATCTCAGCTGTCAGTTACGGGGAACTGACAATCCATTCTTCACCCCCTCCGTGCGCAGTCGAACCACATGTGAATTGACTTTTCGCCTTTTACGCTCCACATGGACATTTTCTCCTTCTTTTGCTCATAACGACTCCATTGCACCTGATAACTCAAAAGCAAACATAAAATACATAATTCACACGAAAAATAGCAAAGAAAGCATAAACTCTATATAGTAAATACGGTGTATTCTACACCTATCAAAATGGTCGTTCCAGACTTGCTTCGGTCACAAAGTGGAGGAGAAGGGTTGATTTGGGGAGGGAAGCAAAGAAAGGTGTTGAGACCCAGAATAGTTCAGGAGAGTAGTATCTCGACTTGTATCGAAAGTGGAAGCTTCGTAAGCTTGCAAGATGAAAGCTTTTGGAGAGCTTGCAAAGTTGCCTTTTCTGAGAGTGTAGTATTTCTCTCCTGACCAAGACTTGTTGTCTGGTGGAAATAGGTAAGACCTATTTATACAAGTCGAGATTGAAACGTACCCTAGACTCATGAAGGAAGAGAGTAAAGGGTGAAATAATGGGAGGAGGTGGTAACCGCAAGGTGTTTATGGGTGAAAACGTTTTCACCATTATTTCCTCATTTATTCGAATAGGTTTATTCCTTTTCACGCTTTCTTAATGTGAGCGTAGTGTACGCCGCAAGTCAGACCGCCAAAACCAAAACCCCGGAAAGCATCCCCCAGTTTGTGTTGATATCTCGAGTGTTGGTTGCACCTTGAGTTCAAGTGGCGCCGCGAGTGGCGCGTGTGGCATGTGCCATTGGCATGTGTGGAATGCCTTGGTGGTAGGTTGTATATTGAGTGTAAGTGGCAATGCCGAGAGATGCTAGTGGCGTGTGTGGCATGTGCCAATGGCATGTGCGGAATGCCTTGGTGGTAGGTTGTACGTTGAGTGTAAGTGGCAATGCGGAGAGTCGCTAGTGGGGTGTGTGGCATATGCCAATGGCATGTGCGGAATGCCCTGGTGGTAGGTTGTATGTTGAGTGTAAGTGGCAATGCCAGAGTCTGAAGTGGCGTGTGTGGCATGTGCATAATGCCTTGGTGGTAGGTTGCATGGCTTGCAAATTAAGCTACCAGCGTGTGTTTTGGCGTGTGCCAGTGGCGCGTACAGTCGAATTGGCCTAGGTTACATGGCTTGCAAGTTAGGCTACCAGTAGCGCATTAGGGCCAAGCTAGGTGACGGAGGCTACCTGCCCGAGCGTGTTGGCATGTGCCAATGGCATGCGTGGTCATAAGAGCGTGGCCTTGGTAGGAAAAGCTACCGGCGAGCATGTTGGCATGTGCCAATGTCATGCGTGGCGTTAGGGCCGTGGCCTTGGTAGGAATAGCTACCGGCGAGCATGTTGGCATGTTCCAATGGCATGCGTGGTCGTTAGGGCCGTGGCCTTGGTGGGAAAAGCTACCGCCGAGCATGTTGGCATGTGCCAATGGCATGCGTGGCATTAGGGCCGTGGCCTTGGTAGGAAAAGCTACCAGAGAGCATGTTGGCATGTGCCAATGGCATGCGTGGCCGTTAGGGCCGTGGCCTTGGTAGGAAAATCTACCAGCGAGCATGTTGGCATGTGCCAATGGCATGCGTGGCCGTTAGGTCCGTGGCTTTGGTAGGAAAAGCTACCGCCCGAGCATGTTGGCATGTGCCAATGGCATGCGTGGCCGTTAGGCCGTGGCCTTGGTAGGAAAAGATACCGCGAGCATGTTGGCATGTGCCAATGGCATGCGTGGCCGTTAGGGCCGTGGCCTTGGTAGGAAAAGCTACCAGCGAGCATGTTGGCATGTGCCAATGGCATGCGTGGCCGTTAGGACCGTGACCTTGGTAGGAAAAGCTACCAGCGAGCATGTTGGCATGTGCCAATGGCATGCGTGGCCGTTAGGGCCAAGCAAGAGTGCTTGGCTTGGCGTGACGTGACTAGCGTAGCTAGGACCAAGGAAGAATGCGTTTTCACTAGTGGAAAATGGAAGTTAAACCACTGGCAGGACATGAGGTAATATTGCAAAAAACGACTGTGTTCATCATCTCTAATGTTGAAGTGGTTTTTTCCAAAACGTATGTCTCACATACGTTTAATTCTTTAAAAAACCACTTTCTTTAACGAGTTAATTGATAGCTCGGTTAACACGGTAGTTTATTTTGATTATATTCTATAAAAAAAGGATTTGATTCGGCTAAATCTTAAGTCAGATTCAATGAATATTAAGCTACAATCAACAGTAAGATCAATACTAAAATTAAAGAGGAAAGGAAAACCAAATAAAGATTCATGTTGAAAGATAAATTCAATGTACAAATTCAATAAATTAAAATCACCCAAGTTTAAAATAGGAAAATTTCAAACACTAAGAGCAATGTTAAACCTCCCTTTCTTTTACAAACTTAACCAAAATTTTCAACAATCTTCAATAGGTTTTGCATTTAACCCTCAAGACTTCGCCATCTATACCAAGCAACATGGGATAAATAAAACTGCAGAAAGGTACCCAATAGAAATGTGAAATGGATCATTGAAAGCTCCCCTCTGAAGCTAACCACCATGACTAGCTTGTCTTGCAGCAAGCTTTGACTGTTGTAGCTGTGGTTATGGTTCAACAATTGCTACAACTCCTCTTACCCCTTTCTGTTTCATTCTACATAGCAAGCTTTGCATTATAATTCTTCAAGTGGTTGCTGAAAATAACCGTCAACCAGACTACTGGATACGTTAGCCAGCCAAGCTACAGATCAGGATGCAGTTACGTTGGTTAATTATATAGGCCACATTTCATATACCAATTCTTACCGTGAATAACCTTAGACAAGTCCCATAATCATGTATACCTATTATAATCCACAACATTTGGCATAGGAAAACCATTCTTCTTCAAGCCCTAAATAAGCAAGCAATGGCTCATTATTATACATATCAATATATTTGATCACCAAAATAAAGAAATAAAAGGAAAAACAAAATGAGAAGTAAGCATTCATGATAATTCACCTGTTCAACAATGTATGAAATTCCTCATGATTGATCATTCAAAAGCTTTTCTAACTACGTGATTGAAAGGCTTAGTTGGCTAGCTTAATACAAGATAAAACGAGATTCGTAATCAACAACTACAAGTTACTCAAAATTTATGCCAAGTAGATGGAATAAATTTATTAATAAAGATTCATGAGACACTTACAAGCCAGCTTATATATACAATCCGCAAATAAGGATCCTCAT
Organism: Papaver armeniacum; assembly: GCA_023531295.1. Lineage (NCBI taxonomy): Eukaryota > Viridiplantae > Streptophyta > Magnoliopsida > Ranunculales > Papaveraceae > Papaver > Papaver armeniacum. The sequence continues at coordinate 22,585 of JAJJWW010017331.1, forward strand.
ATACATCTGCCTGACCAGTGGGTGAGAAGCATACGCCATTATATGACTTATACATACACTTAAAAAAATTAAGCTAATTACATTTGGCTTTCATCTTATGATATACCTTCTAGTAATACATATGATATACCTCACACATTACATTGCCAGGAACTATGATGTTCTTTCAGTTAATTTGTTCAAATAGGAAGAAATTGAATTGGGGTTTTGCTCAAAATCATAACGAAATCATGAAACTTAATAAGAATTCGAAGACTAGGGTTTTCATAAATTACCTTGATCCAGTTAATCACATGATAATTTTAGGTTACCTGAAACTGAATCCCCTTTTATCTCACTCGAAACTCTGTGCTTGGTTTTGAATCCATGGAAGAATAAGAAGAAAATTGAAACTCCTTGTGTGTAGAAGTTGAGACAAGTAAAGACACTTATAACTACCGCGGTGCTGTAAATAGTCACACTTAGCTTCGAAATCCATGAAAGAGACTCTATCCAACCTATGCACTTCATTTCCATTATTGTACATCTCCTGTAGCCACCTCGCATACATCTTGCACAGAAAAATAAATAAATAAATGGTGTGTTAAAACAAATAAACCAGACACTACTCTATTGTACACTACACCATATTCAGTGATTAGTAACTAAAATTAGTAACCAACGTGTAGCCGTTACTAATTCGTAACTGGAAATTTCAGTTACAAAAATTTAGTAACTTTACGGTTCGGTTCACAATTAAGACAAGTTTAGTAACGGCCAAGCCCATGTTACTACTAGTAACTCGTTGGAATAGAATCGTGTTAAAAGCGCGTGTGCCAGGTAACACTTAAGTTTACGCGTGCTACAGACGTGTGTGAGAAAACTAACCCTAACTTATACTTATCGTCTTTTCTCTTTCATTTTCATTCATCTATTACTCTCGATCTTTCAGTATCTCCGTCTCTCGCTCTCAATCTCTCTTCCTCTTTATCGATGAAGATTCATTAAAATCAACCACAAGAAGAAGAACTTTTATCTTTGTCCTGGTCTCTCTACCTCAGTTCAAAGGTAAATCATCATCATATTTTTTTTTTATCATTTATCCGATTTTCTATTCTTAATGGGTTCTTGTAGTATCCTTTCAGTTTTGTTCAAAATCAATACTTCCATTTAGCGATTTTAGAGCTGATTGCTTAGGATTTGATCTTATTTCTGATCAATGTTGTTTGTTTGAAGCGACGAAAGAAAACCTAAAATCCATAATTAATATTCCTCTTCGAACATCAACATCAATAGCTGACGATGATCAAGATATGGGTGGTTGAGGGTAACTCTTTTCTATTGTTTTTAATGATTCCACCCCAAAATTTTCAATTAGGGTTTCCAATTTTGTGCTTTTAGGTGGTTTTAGATTTCGTTTAAGTTTTTGTGCCTAATTTTTTGTTATGAAAAGGGGTTTTCTTATATTCTTATACTGATATTGATTTTAGGGTTTTCTCTTCCAGATCATTGATAATAATCTCTATGGAACCTAAAACTTTGGCATACAAATCATTGATTTTATATAGTTGTATGATATTGTGGGTGATTTCTTTAATTTATGATGCTTTCTTGGCCATATGTTGTGGATCTCTCGAGCCGACTTAATCTCTTACTTGCATTAGCGGAGAAACTATCCTCGAGTCACTAAAGGACGGTGGCATCCTTATTGGGTACTTTTTAAACTCCAAGTCATACTATTTTAATGCCATTATGCCAAAGCGAATGCTAATTGCAAATTTGTTTGTGGGTTTGTCTGTTTTATGCCTCATGGTCTTGGGCATTTGTTAGGCATCGACACACATGATCCCGGTGGTTACCCTAAGGCGATTTTACCGTTTTTTAATGAAGTCATTGTTTCATTGTTGCTCGCTTTTTTGGTACAATCTCGAGATTTTACGTGATTGACAGGGAAATATAGAGGCCAAAGGAACCAGGATTGAAATCTTTGCGTACAACTAGAGATCTGCGAGAGGGAATGGTTAGTAACCTAGAAAACAGGACATTCGCAGCCAACTATTGCAATCTTCAAGAAGGCTAAAACCTTATGTATATCTGGTAGGCCCGAGAAGATGTTTATATTTTACGGCCTACGGTTATAACCGCAAGTGCACGGCGTCTATTGGAGACGCGGCAAGTACGGGTCGATCCCACAAGGACTTGTGGTGCTCTAAGGTGATCTAAGGCTTTCTTCGACTGAATTCTAAGTGATAATGTGACAACAGGGGTTTTATGTGCCGAAACGGCTGAGTAGTAGTGTGGTGACTCTAAACTAAGGAAAGCAGTGATAGAATGGTGGTACTAGGGTCTTTGAATCCACCTTAACCTACACTATGTTCTCAGCTCACAATATTCTTCTTGTCTTTATGACAAATGGAGGAGAGGTGTCAACTCTGCTCTATGTCTAAGATGTTTCTCCACTTGATAAATTTGATCACAATGTAAGTATTCACCCTAAGTATTAAGCTGTCGACTAAAGTACAATTAATCCGAGGCTAAACAATAGTCCAATTAAGCTCAAGTCAAGAGCATAATCAACTTGAGGTGTTCTAACTACAGTGCATCCATGGCGTTGGTATGCACTGTGAGAGCTAAGGGTTGATAAGCTTAGATTAAAATCTATCTGAGGAAATATTTAAGCATTCAAGAACAATACATGATTATGGAAAAACACAGTTTGCAAGTTAGGGTTTCATCTCCAACCCTAGCAACTAAATTAAAACAGAAAAATAACAGGAATTAAATCTAATTGACAGCACTGGCTAATCCAGGCGTGTCTTCTACACAAACCCATGTCTTCAATTTATACATGCAACTCTCCCCTAAAACAAGAAACCCTAAATCAATTTAAAATAAAAAAGAAAAGAAAGATAATCGAACCCATGCTCGATTCATCCGCTCCGTTGTCACGTCGCGCTCGAGACATCCCATGCTTCGACCGGGTGATGAGTAAACCCTAGTTTTAGTTTTTCTCTAAGTTAGCTTCTAGGGTAGAGAAGCTAAGAAAGAGAAAAGCTAAAACTAGAGAGGGGTCTTTGGTAGCCGGGGTTGATGTTGGAGTGTCGGGATGGTTGGTGGTGTGGTGGTGATGGCGAAGGTGGAGGTGGTGTCGGAAGAACAGAGAGTTGGTCGGGGAGAGGGAGTTGGAGAGGTAGGGGAAGAAGAAAGAGAGAGAGAGAGAGAAAATGAGGGTAGATTAGGGTTCGGCCGTGGGGGTATAGGGTATGGAGGTTTTGTTGTGGGCGCAGTGCATCGGGGGAAGATGAGAACGCTGCACCGAGCGTTGGATCTAGTTGGAGAAATCTCAACTAGCCGAGAAAGGTAAGCGGTATTGGAGTGATTCGATGTTGAGCGGAAACAGCAAACTTCGATGCGCATGAAGGAGCGACCGTAGGATGTAACTAGATGCGATCTCAACGGCTCGGGATAATCGGGCTCGGATCGGGTCCCAGCTCAAGCCCATTTCTTGTAGATGAGTTGCTACTTGTTGGGTTGCAAATTGCTGAGCGCGGAGCTTTGGCTCTCTCGGGTCCATAGATACTTGCCTCCGATTCTTCGCTTCTTGGCTCCTTAGATTCTAGGACTTTATTTAGTACCTAAAAATACAAAATTAATTAAAACAAATATTTATTCTTGAAAACAAAGAAAACACAGAATCTGGGATAATATCTGATTTATAAGCGCAAAAGATGAGTAACATGCCAATAAAAAGGTGTATAAATATGCACTATTTGGCACTCATCAAATACCCCCAAACCTGAATTTTACTTGTCCTCAAGTAAAACAGAATTTAAGAAATCCTAACTATACCACTGTCGTAGGTCTCTCGAATGCATTTAGCGTATGCACTAAGCCTTTAAACCCCTAGGTGTCCCTAGTGGACGAGTTGTAGTCTCGTGAGGGTTTACCCGAGGTGTACCCACAAAACCTTCTCCAACTTCGGAGTGTAAAAGAGTCTCAAGCCTCCAAGAAGCTATGAGGACATAGAGTTTCTGCATGCTAGTAAAAGAAGTTAGAACTATCGAAGAACGCATTCTCATCCTTAAGTGCCGAGCGAGAAGTAACCATACCATATGAAAGAATTCGGATTCGATTGTGATCATAAGTCTCAACTTCGCCTCACCATTAGGGTTTTATGATAATTGCACTCAAAAAGATCGCTTTTTTAGTCTCTCATGTGTGCAGGCAGGAATAAAGAGAGAAATCCCGCACACGTTGTAGGTAAGAAGGATAACCTTCCGAAATAAAACTGAGACTCCACGGAGGTGTGGATAAAAAGAATCTTTTTCTGATGATCTCTAAGAAAGGAAAATCAACCATTAGCAAGGGTGGGAGTACTCACTCACTTCTCACCCGATCGGCAACTAACATCATTCTCTCATAAGAAACCATAGAAACGTCTTCAATCTTCGGTCTTCAAATGTTGATGACGAACTTCTGAACTTTACAAAAACTTGAATAATAATAATAATTTTTTTTTTTTTTTTTTTTTTTTTTTTTTTTAAATATGCATAGTACATGAAACGAAAATAAACACACAATTTTTTTTTTTTTTTTTTTTTTTTTTTTTTTTTTAAGTTACAATAAAACGATAAACTCAATTTTTCACAAACTTCATTAATTCTCATCTTATTTTCTTTTCTTTGTTGCACATAAACCTTGACTCGTATCAATTTTTCTTTCAATATTCTCGATTCTCGTCTCCTGTTCTTCGACGATGATGTGTTTCTATGGGTCTTGCTGATTGAGAGAGAGAGAGATGCTAAGCGCAAATCGATATTTAGAAGGAGTTTTCATCTTTAAACGTCACCCTCATGATTGACGGAATTAGCACTCAAGAGATCAAAAGTAGTCCGAAAGTGGTGCGAAGTTGGGTAGCTCACCATTCCTACCGGAATTGACGTACGGTGACACACACTCTAAAAGCTTTTCTAGAAAGTCACAAAGAGTGAAGGTCGGTACCTCGCTTGATGTAAAATGGGTAGTCTCCACTATGGTTGATCACAATTCTACTACCGAATATCTAAACAGACACCTAATTCGCCCTCCTGGGTATGGTTAAATCCAACTTTAACGCTCTAATCAACTAAGGAACCCGATTGCGTTTTCCTAAGGCACTTCTAACTTTTGTTATTTCGGTCAGAATCTCTATGTAAACATAGCTAGAAGCATGCTAGTGACTCTAAAATCTCTAAAAGTTGGAGGTTTTTATTTGCAAAAAGTTTTTGAATTTTTTTGAATTTTTGAATTTTTTTTTTTTTTTTTTTTTTTTTTTTTTTTTTTTTTTTTTAAAATAAAAGGTGAAATAAAAGACTAAAAACTCTAAATGCAAATGCACCCCCAAACCTAAATCAAACATTGTCCTCAATGTGTCTACATATAGAAAAAATTTAAACAATCACATACCATGAGAACTATGTTGATAAGAGAAAAGGGAAGAGATTAGGAATGTGCGGCAGGAGCAAGGTTGAGCTTCGTTAGTCAAGGCAAAATCCAACATTCTCAGTGGTGATCATATCGGATTAGCTTTTTAAAATGCACAAGAAGACTCACCCGATTCAAGAAAAGAAAATTTAACAAGTCCTAAAAGTTGAGGGTTAACCCAATAGAAAATATGTACAACATTAACAAATGTAACATGAAAATGGGCTTTGGTTTATGTGGGAATTTGGTTTATTGGGATTTGGTTTGTTTGGGATTTGGTTTCAATGGGATTCATTTGGTTTTGTTGGGAAAGTTTGGTTTATTTGGGAGGCCCAGGTTTGTGAACTGCACAGCCCAAGATTTGGGCTTCAATTTGGTTGCAGCCCAGGTTGTGTAGCTTAGTTGGTCTGGCCCAGCTTGGTTGCACAGCCCAACAGATGTGGGCTCAGTTTATGCAGAGTTAGTTGCACAGCCCAGCTGCGGGCAACTCAGGTTGGCATAGCCCAGTTTGGGTCGAGTTGGGCTCGGTTTGGTTATGTGCCCAGCCCAACAGATGTGGGCTCAGTGTTTGTGCAAATGCATGGCCCAGGTTGATTTCACAGCCCAGGCTTGTGTGCAAGGCCAATTGGTATGCTAGCCCAGTTTAGATGTTGCAAGCCCTGGTTATGTTTGAACAGCCCAGCAGTGTGGGTTATGTTTGGTTTTGCAAAACCCAGTTCTCAGTTTAGGTTTTTGCAGCTCTGATCATGCAGTTTAGGGCTGTGCTCAGATGGTAACTAGTGAATCAATGCAGGTGGTTATGCTAGGATGCTTATGCAATCTTTCAGTAAAGCACAGATGATTTAAAACTCATAGATGTGATGTATAAGCTCATTCGGATTTAGCACAAAGTTATGGCATACTCGCCTATTATAAGTGTAACATCAAATGTCGAGGATCCATTCACATTATACACATAGCGGGGAGGTGCTCAAGGCACTACAGAATGATGGTTCAACACATAGATTCGGGGTTTACACAAGGTCATCAACAAAGAAACACAGGGCACTCCAATATGCGTGTTATGGCTCAATCACAGTTCAACAAGCTTAGCATTCAGCAGGTTGTGCAAATGGTACATTGCACGTAACATATCGTGCACAAGGCGCACGGTGGCTCAAAGGGGTTAACCGACTTCCTTGGGGTAGCTCTCACCAACTTGGCTGTCCAAATTGGCACTCGAACTTGCATGACCCTAACTACGGTCCGACTCATGCCTTTCAGGGGCGGAGTTTGACTCGGAGTTTGTGTAAAGAGAGTAAGCTTGTAAGAAGCCCAGCAGCTCAACTGAAATTGGGTTCAGATGCAAAGTCTATGCACAGGACAGCACAATCGTAGCCATTTATAGCAGTTTATAGCTAGGTCTCACACAAAGCACAGGGCTGGTGGCTTAGCAACATGCTCAGGTTATGCTCAGGGTTTCAACAAGCATACATACTATCAATCATTCAACTGCACACAAGGGAGTCGGCTGTCGATGTTTATGAGAGGCACAAAGACAACTTATGCACTACCCAGGTTGGCAAGTCTAAATGGCAAGAGCTTGCAGCTAACTTGGCTCTCCAAGTGGCAAGACAAGCTCAACAAACTCGTGGGCTGGAGATTGGCAGCTCGGATTATAATCACACAACACAAATTCGGCTTACTTTCAATCATGCACGGGACTAACATACTAACACAAATAAGATATATGGCAAAATCACAGGTCAATGCAGTGTTCATTGCAGATGCAACAAGGGCTAGCAAGGTGACCTGGCTTTCCAAGTGGCAGCACAAACTCAACAGCTCAAAATGAGTCAGGCACACGTGGTAGACTAACTCATCGAGGTGGTCATGCTCGGGTATGGTTTAGCAAATATTGCAACTTGGCTCAAACTTGCGGCTTCGAGAGGCTAGCAAGTGAGCAGGGTCTGCTTTTTAATACAAAGTTTAAACACACAATGGGTAATTGAGCCACATTCAAGCATGCATTCAGGTCACATCTTACCTCAAGTTCTGGGTTTACCTCAAATTTAATGAATCTTACCTCAAGTTCAGGGTTTCTAATCCCTTCTTGGGTTGGCCTGCACAGCAGCACAGGTACCTCAAGTCTTGAGTTTATCCTTGCTTTGGTTGCTCAGCAGCACCGATAGGTCAAGAACTGGGCTTTCCCTTGGGTTGGTTTAGCTTTGCTACTTGCACCTGCTACTCAACACAAAAGATCAGTTCTCTGGTTTGCACAGCTGTATTAACAGAATTATACAACTGAGAATTTATTTGGACTGAAAGGGATTTGACAGAGTGACAACTTATCACTTGGTGATGCACAGATGCTTCAACAGAGAACTCATGCACAGCTAAATGCAATGATAAAATGCAATGATAGACAATTAACAGATGAGAACTACAGCTAAATGCTAAACACAAAGTACAAAAGCTAAACACAAAGTAAATGCTAAATGCTAAACACAAAATAATTACTAACAGATGCAAGACAAATTAACTAAAAATATGTGAATATGTACAGGGGATAGATGGAACTCAAATGGAAGCAAGCCAAAAAAACTATAGGGCACGCGCCAAGTCCCGCAACGGCGCCAAAAACTTGAAATTTTTTTTTTTTTTTTTTTTTTTTTTTTTTTTTTTTTTGAAGAAGAATACAGTGACAAGCTAAGGTTTCATCCAAACCCTAGCAACTAAATTAGAACAAAATAACAAATTAAACACACAATTGACAGCTCTGGCTAATCCAGGCGTGTCCCTAAAACATCACAGGCCAGTTCTTATTTATACATGCCTCCCCTGAAAACACCCAAACCCTAAATTTGATTAAAAACAGAAAATAAAAAGTAAATAATTCAAACCCGTGTCGCTCCAACGCTCCTTCTTCGTCAATCGGCTACGAGACGCCATGCATGGTGGTTGGCTAACCTAGATCTAGTTTTCTCTAAATTAGCTTCTAGGTTTGAAAGAAGCTAAGTGAGAGAAATCTAGCTCTAGAGAGGGTGTGGGTGTGCAGGTGGGTGGTTATGGCGGGAAGGTGAGATGATGGAGGAGATGGTGTTGCGAGAAGATGGTCGGGGAGATGGGGAGGATGAGTTGCTCCGCAACCGATAGAGACGGAGAGGAGAGGAAAGAGAAGATGAGGGTGAAATGGGGTAGTCGACTAGGGTATAGGGTATGGGTCGTTTTGTCGTGAAACAGGACAAAGAAACTCGATGAGAAGGCCTCACCGAGCGTAGGATCTAGCCGGAGAAATCTCAACTACCGAGAAAGGTAAGCGGTATTGGAGTGATTCGATGTTGAGCGGAAACAAGAAACTTCGATGCGCATGAGGGAGCGACCGTAGGATGTAACTAGATGCGATCTCAACGGCTCAGATAATCGGGCTCGGATCCGGTCCAGCTCAAGCCCATTTCTTGTAGATGAGTTGCTACTTGTTGGGTTGCAACCGCGCGCGCGGCTTTGGCTCTCGGTCCATAGATACTTGCCTCCGATTCTTCGCTTCTTGGCTCCTTAGATTCTCAGGACTTTATTTATTACCTAAAAATACAAAATTAATTAAAACAAATATTTATTCTTGAAAACAAAGAAAACACGAGAAACCGGGATAATATCCGATTTATAGCGCAAAAGATGAGTAACATGCCAATAAAAAGGTGTATAAATATGCACTATTTGGCACTCATCAAATACCCCCAAACCTGAATTTTACTTGTCCTCAAGTAAAACAGACTTTAAGAAATCCTAACTATACCACTGTCGTAGGTCTCTCGAATGCATTTAGCGTATGCACTAAGCCTTTAAACCCCTAGGTGTCCCTAGTGGACGAGTTGTAGTCTCGTGAGGGTTTACCAGAGGTGTACCCACAAAACCTTCTCCAACTTCGAGTGTAAAAGAGTCTCAAGCCTCCAAGAAGCTATGAGGACATAGAGTTTCGCATGCTAGTAACAGGTTAGAACTATCGAAGAACGCATTCTCATCCTTAAGTGCTGAGCGAGAAGTAACCATACCATATGAAAGAATTCGGATTCGATTGTGATCATAAGTCTCAACTTCTGCCTCACCATTAGGGTTTTATGATAATTGCACTCAAAAAGATCGCTTTTTTAGTCTCTCATGTGTGCAGCGGAATAAAGAGAGAAATCCTGCACACGTTGTAGGTAAGAAGGATAACCTTCCGAAATAAAATCTGGAGACTCCACAGAAGTGTGGATAAAAAGAATCTTTTTCTGATGATCTCTAAGAAAGGAAAATCAACCATTAGCAAGGGTGGGAGTACTCACTCACTTCTCACCCGATCGGGCAACCAACATCATTCTCTCATAAGAAACCATAGAAACGTCTTCAATCTTCGGTCTTAAAATGTTGATGACGAACTTCTGAACTTTACAAAAACTTGAAATTTTTTTTTTTTTTTTGAGATTAATTCCTATCTTGAAATTAGTTAAGCTATCAAGAACAGTTCATATTAGTTAAGCTATCAAGAAATTAGTTAAGCTATCAAAAACTTGGTAGGCCCGAGAAGATGTTTATATTTTACGGCCTACGGTTATAACCGCAAGTGCACGGCGTCTATTGGAGACGCGGCAAGTACGGGTCGATCCCACAAGGACTTGTGGTGCTCTAAGGTGATCTAAGGCTTTCTTCGACTGAATTCTAAGTGATAATGTGACAACAGGGGGTTTTATGTGCCGAAACGGCTGAGTAGTAGTGTGGTGACTCTAAACTAAGGAAAGCAGTGATAGAATGGTGGTACTAGGGTCTTTGAATCCACCTTAACCTACACTATGTTCTCGACTCACAATATTCTTCTTGTCTTTATGACAAATGGAGGAGAGGTGTCAACTCGCTTCTATGTCTAAGATGTTTCTCCACTTGATAAATTTGATCACAACAGAAGTATTCACCCTAAGTATTAACTGTCTGACTAAAGTACAATTAATCTGAGGCTAAACAATAGTCCAATTAAGCTCAAGTTGCAGCATAATCAACTCGTAGGTGTTTAACTACGTGGCATCCATGGCGTTGGTATGCACCTTTGAGAGCTAAGGGTTGATAAGCTTAGATTAAAATCTATCTGAGGAAATATTTAAGCATTCAAGAACAATACATGATTATGGAAAAACACAGTTGCAAGTTAGGGTTTCATCTCCAACCCTAGCAACTAAATTAAAACAGAAAAATAACAGGAATTAAATCTAATTGACAGCACTGGCTAATCCATGCGTGTCTTCTACACAAACCCATGTCTTCAATTTATACATGCAACTCTCCCCTAAAACAAACAAACCCTAAATCAATTTAAAATAAAAAGAAAAGAAAGATAATCGAACCCATGCTCGATTCATCCGCTCCGTTGTCACGTCGCGCTCCGAGACATCCCATGCTTCGACCGGTGATGAAGTAAACCCTAGTTTTAGTTTTTCTCTAAGTTAGCTTCTAGGGTAGAGAAGCTAAGAAAGAGAAAAGCTAAAACTAGAGAGGGGTGCGGCTGGTAGCAGTGGTTGATGTTGGAGTGTCGGGATGGTTGGTGGTGTGGTGGTGATGGCGAAGGTGGAGGTGGTGTCGGAAGAACGGGGGAGAGAGTTGGTCGGGAGAGAGGAGTTGCAGAGGTAGGGGAAGAAGAAAAAGAGAGAGAGAGAGAAAATGAGGGTAGATTAGGGTTCGGGTCGTGGGGGGTATAGGGTATGGAGGTTTTGTTGTGGCGCAGGTGCATCGGGGAAGATGAGAACGCCTGCACCGAGCGTTGGATCTAGCTGGAGAAATCTCAACGGTGAGAAAGGTAAGCGGTATTGGAGTGATTCGATGTTGAGCGGAAACAAAGCAAACTTCGATGCGCATGAGGGAGCGACCGTAGGATGTAACTAGATGCGATCTCAACGGCTCAGATAATCGGGCTCGGATCCGGTCTAGCTCAAGCCCATTTCTTGTAGATGAGTTGCTACTTGTTGGGTTGCAACTGTTGCGCGCGCGGGCTTTGGCTCTCTGGTCCATAGATACTTGCCTCCGATTCTTCGCTTCTTGGCTCCTTAGATTCTCCGGACTTTATTTATTACCTAAAAATACAAAATTAATTAAAACAAATATTTATTCTTGAAAACAAAGAAAACACAGAATCTGGGATAATATCTGATTTATAAGCGCAAAAGATGAGTAACATGCCAATAAAAAGGTGTATAAATATGCACTATTTGGCACTCATCAATATCTATGTAGGTAATTGCACAGCCTTACTGCAATCTGCAAGGAGTTAACATTGTCCTCTATAACTATCAGTGTCAAGTTCTCTGCTTTTTTGTCTTTTTTTCTTTCTAAATGTGAGTTTTTATCAAATGGGTTTCTGGAATCACATATCAAAATTATGCATCTGATTTTTTGTTGTTGAAGGAGTAGATGAATAATAGGCAAAGCTATGTACTCATATTGGACTTACTATTGATACTTATGCGTACATTCTTCTTTGGTCTAAACTATTTGCGAGCTTCACATTTAAATGATGACTTAATAATCTGAAATTTGCGTTTCAGAAGTGTTGGTCACCCGCATAAGGTACTTTCGATCAAATCAAGTGCACTATAATGAGCCACAGATCCTGGGAGAAGGCCTTGCTATTGAAAAGGTACAAACATGTGTGACTTATTTTTCTCCAATTCTTACTTTCCTCTTTTCTGTTTATTGCATTTGTTGTATTGTTTTGCACAAAGGTTTGCCATTGGATCGATTGCTCTTTTTGTATCTCCCGCACTTTTGGAGCCTTTAGTGAGTTGTCCAACTATTTCAAGTGTGGATGTTCTTATGGCAATCATGTAAGCACAATTCCCGTGACATTTTAAGTATTATTATTGCGCTTTATTTCAAGTAAAATAGCTTTGTGCATTTATTCCCTAACATCAACCGAATTTCCTTATACGTATTAGACAAATTGATAATTGTGATCCTATAATTTACGTTCTAGCTAATCAGTATCAAGTGCCGATGTTCGGGATATAAGGAAGACCGCTTTATTTTCTCGCTACCAGACCAAATTTGGTATAAATTTAACTTAACTTAAATCGACCCGTCCAAACTTGAGCATCCGTTATACAACAAATGAGTCGTAGTCAATGTTAAAATGTATTCATACATGGAGCATTTCATCGTTCCGCTTTGATCAAATGTTGGTGTAAGTATGTTTCCAAAAAAATAAAAAATCTGTCTAAGTTCCCGGGTAGTTTATTATTGTCTAATGCATTGGGATACTCAATTTTCCGGGGAGAATGTTTTTATGAAATTACTTTTTTTGCACGATTCACGAAACCTTTGGTGCGAAGATAAGGTTGAGCATGCAACATGTCTCGCGAATGCATATGAGTTCATCAAAAGCCTTTCAGCGGGATATGAAACCAATATTGGACAAATGTATCTAAGTTTGTGTAGTCACATTCTTTTTACTTTTGGTTTGTAAAATTCTTAATTGGTCGATTGATATATAATAGGTAACTGATTTGAAATCTCTTTTGTTGTATGTCACCAACATAAATCAAGCGTAAGACGATCTCCATGGGTGTCCCCGCCTAAAGGTAATATATTCTTAACATACTTTTTGATGATGTTTGATTCTCGGAGGTACTAAATTTGGGGCTTTTTTTCATCATAAAAGAGTTTAGTATCTAGGAATAAGGTTCACATCTTTATACCCTAGACATATTCAGTTGAGCGGTGACCCAAAACAGAGGTAAATCTCATACCCTAGACATATTCAGTTGAAGCATGATAACGATGTTTGCTCATTCATAAATCTGAACTCAACCCAAACCTTAGTTTAATTGCCTTCATATGCCACCAAAAAGATGATCCTTAATTTAAAAAGATTATCTTATGAATCGTAGGGTAGCTTTACCTTTGAAAGGCCTAACGAACAAAAAAATTCTCTCGTGCCGTTTTGGATGAGAAACTTCGCTCTTGGTAGTATGTTTGAGCTCTTAGTACAATAGGCGCCGGAGCGGGCGAGGGAAAAGTAAAACCGAACTGTAAGAATAATAAACAGAATTTCATGTATGATTTTTCTCGAGAATATCTTCAAATTAGTGTAAGTTTTTATTATTGCTTGAATAGATGTCTAACAAAACCTATTGCCTAACATCTTGAGAGAAAATCCGCCATTGGTCCAGCTTATGTGGATCAGAAGAAGAGAAATTGAACAATCCACTTATTGTTCATGATTATAAGTTTTTTGAAGTTGATGATGGTCAAAGGTTATGCAACTACTTTCTTTTATCATCAAGAAATCAAGATTATGCGCCTACTCTCTTTTATTTTGTAGAGCATATGTGTTATAATGAATGATGGGCTAGCCACTATACTTGTACACTGGTTGGACATGTAGATAGTGTCGTTCTTGCTGACATCGACTTTAAAGCATTGACATGTTATAATTTGTGGCCTCTTTTTCCCCCATCTATTAAATCCTCGATGACTTACTTTACTTTTGTTTACTTTAATAGGTTCTGTGTTGGGCGCGTATCCGCACCGAATTCTCGAAAGTACTGATGCCCTAGGTGCTGCCGGGAAGCACCAAAAGTCTTGATTGGTTTTCTCGTTGGAGCTCGCTTCCATACCGGTGTTCTCCGCTTTGACCATGCATGAAGATTTTAGGAAGCTGAAGCTCTTTTAAGATGGTGAAAGAACTTCGCAGAAATTTATCACTTTTCCTCGTCTTATAGAAGGTACCGCAAATCCACACATTCGAAATGGCTTTCATGATTACACGTTTCTCATACTATATGTTTGTTTGGTTATGATGCGGTTGTATCTTGAGATGAATCATGCATTTGTCTTTCGGCTTTCGTAGAGAAAAAAACACCTATACCATAGGAAGTGCATGAACGAATGGAATGTTGGCCCCCGCAAGTATGTTAATACTCATACTAATGGGAAACATTCAATTTGTACTATGATGAGTTTTGAACCTTATGAAATAGAGATATTAAGTTGTATCGCACTCGCCTTGTGTATTACTTGTTTCTTATCTTATGAAATCCAACATACTAAGTTCAAATGGTTTGTCTTGTTCAAATATTGTATGCGAGAGTTTGCGAAACTCTATTTCGAATCCATTGTATTCTTGCTTCATAGGAGAAGCGATTATCAGGATTGTCGAGGACAAGCGGATATTGAATTAGATAAAGAAACAAGTATAATCTGTGTAATCTTATTTGTACTGCTGGAAATCGATTTTTAGATGAGAAAAGAGTCATCCGCCTATACTTAGCGCTTATGAATCATCCGCGCTTGAACTCACCATGAACCTAAGTATCATCGAACAAATCGATTAACATATATATTGATTCAAACAATGTTTGCTTCTTTTGAATGTAGAATGAATGAATGTTTGAATGTAGAATGAATGAATGTTTACTTTTTTTGAATGGAGAATGTATGTTTGAATTGGATTGAATGACAACAATTCCAGGGGATAGGGTACTTGCAGGGTAAAATGAAAGGGAGGGAACATTAATATTGAATGTGTCAATAAAGACTCGATTTTTTTTTGTTGTAACAAAAGGATTCGTAACGGCAAAGAAGTGTCACTAATTTTTACCAGGATAGTAGGAATCATCAACGTTGACCTGGTCAAACAATTAGTAACCCCCGGTAAAAATTTAGTAACGGAAAATTCTTGGTTACTAAATTTTTACCAACATCGAAGTCTGGTCAACGTAGACTTAGTCAATGTATTTGTAACCAAAAAAAAATAGAAACGGTCAAACGTCTGCTACGAATTTTCATTTCGTGACGGTCAGTGTAAGTTACGGCACGTCACAACCCTAAATTCGTAACGGCGACATGTTGGTTACGAATATTTGTTACACACCTCGTTGTAACGGTCTTTGTGCGTCACAACTCCATTTCGTGACTGAAATAGTGTGTAACAAAATGCAAAATATGGTGTAGTGGTAGCAACTAATTACATCCCTTCTAGGGAACTTACCCGACTCCTTTCAAAAAACTATTACTCCTTTCAAGCAACTAATTACTCCTTACATACCTGCATAATCAAGGATAGACCAGAAAATACTATGCCCTGGTCATTGTACGTCTAATTGAACCTCATGGTGACTAGTAGTACTAAACTCAAAGGTTCACCATCTTCAAAAAAACAAATAGATAAATGACTTAAGGTAGAGATAGAGTGACGAGATATTCGACTTCAGCAAAATAAATAAAAGGAATTAGTACAAGCCCTTTTACCAGTTAAGCTATAACCTGCTACCATTTGTTCTTCCCCTTCCGTTTCTTTTTCTCCTGCACATCATGCGGAGAGTTGATTATTTATAAAACTAATAAACTATCTGTTCTTTAATATTAGCGTAATTAATTCTTATTACTTCAAACCTCCCCTGAACCCAGACATGAAATGAAAAATTGAATTGCAAGCCCTTTCACCAAATCAACCTGCTGTGCCAAACCTTCAAAAAGAAAGAGATCCTACTAATTTTAACTGAACTCATGCAATACTATAATGTCGTAAAAACAAATACCCATGTTAAGTAAAAACTAAAGGCATGAAGATGAAACAAAATCTTAAACAAACATCGTGCAAGTAAGTATCCAGTGAGAATCAGGCATATCATAATTGATTACAATGTTGACGCATTGTCTATCCCTTTACTAACCAAATCCGTTGTGACAAGAATCCTTTAATTCCCATCCTTGAAACCTTTATAGAGAGTCAACCTATAAAGGGCGTAGACAATGCTTTTTCCCATCTCGATTTTGCTTGCAAAATAACATCTCATAACCAAAAATATCTGGAGAAATGCATTCATGTTGAACCGATTGATAACCAACAAAAAAAATAAAGTAGAGGAACCTCAGTGAGTAAGATTTGATCTCCGAAAGGCGAGAACTCTAATGTAAATGGTAACCAATACATTTTTTTCCTTCAAAAATAAGAGTACAACACTAATGTTATTACCTGCAAATCAAATAATACACCTCAAAATATAATTCTACTAATGTGATGAACTACAATTACAAAGAAAGTATAATACAACCACCGTAGCACCTAATCAACTTCAAGTACCAACAAGACTAAATCAAAACTAGCCTACTGAACCAAAATGGTCAGAACTTGATACAAGCATCACAAACAAACAGATAATCCATATAAAACTTTGTTATATAAAAACGTGAAAGAGTAAAAGTAATGGTAAACTTCCTTCAAATGGATATATATGCTCGAATCCCAAACCTACAACTGCTCTCAGAAGCTCCGGCTTTAATAGAAAATCTCTGAATGCAGAACTGTGTATTCTAACATCCACCCTGCACTATTCCAAAACATTCAAATGAGCCTAAAAATTTTGAAGCTTCAAATTTAACCTCATTATAACCTCATACATACTACAAGAAATCGAAGAAAAAAAAACCCAATTTTTAGGGCTTGACGAAAAAACCAAAAAGAAACTTAATCTCATAAATCAAAAATCATATCAATTTCACTCGCAAGATGTGAACTTTCAAAATTCCAAAATTATTATCAATTTCACAGGAAAATTAGCTTTCTAGCAAAATCAATCTCAAAATACCAAAATTACATCAATTTCATTAGAAAGATTTCTCATTTCTAGGGTTTGGAAAAACCCCAAAACAAGCTCAGTCTCAAAAGACCATTAAAAACCCAAATCTAAGAATCAGAAACAGGAACTAAATAAAACCCATAACGCGAAATCTATCCATTATTGAAAACTAACCTCAAGAATATGAGAAATCTCTTAAGAACCCTAGATTTCTTACCACAAGATACGTATGAGAGTTTTATTTGTGATGATCTCTTTGAAGAAGAAGAGAAAGCAAAACCTAATACTGATTCATAAGCTACGATTGAAAACGAAATCGATGAAACATATAGAATGAATAATTTCCGAGAGAGAAGTAAAGGAAGAAGTGAAAGAAGGCAGCCGAAGGAGTAATGCAGATCGAGATAAAGAGAGAGAGGATTATAGAAGTTACTCTCTCACAAACGTTTTCAATCTCTAATGCTCTGTATTTTTACGAAAATACCCCCTAAAGAAACAACCGTGTCAGAGACAAGTTTTATTAGAACTACTGTGACTCACAAGTACCTATAGTTCAAATGTCCGACAACAACGTATTCGTGAAAACCAGAAGTGGTTAAAAATCCATTTTCCACTAGTGTTGGGTAGCCTAGCTCAAGGCTAAATGTGGCTTGGCATGATTTGCCATTACCACGGAGGGTAATTAGGGTTTTGTTCGTTGTAACCCTAATTTGAAAAAATACCCCTATTAAATACTGACTACATGCCTTAAATGTCCTAATAAATGTGTCACTGGTGACATTAGGTTATTTTTAGGGTTTTACGAGTTTACCCTTCGTTTAAAAACCATCATCAACAATAGGATATGTAGGTTTTATAAAGAGTCATTTGTGTTAGTTTTATTTTCTTTAATATAAATTTTAACTAAAACGAATCCATTGGATTATCCGCATCCAATCCGTCCATTCATGCATCCATTGGATCTGGATTGGATGCGGATGCTATATTTGAAATCTGTAGTGCAATGGATTGGATGCGGATGAGGAGAAAACCGGTCCATACAGGCCCATGCTAAACGAGCAACTTTTTCCTGTTCAAAAAAAGAAAAGAAAAAACAGCAGGATTTTCTTGGTTTTTAATTTGAGGTGAAAATTAGGAATGATAGTACTGCAAGTGGTAAGATTCACAAAGCCGACGAGAAGTTACTCTCTTCCAAGTTAGTCCCCATGTGTTTCATCTGTCTCATACAGTGTCATACAATAACGAAGGCTACAATGCATTCTACATGCTACCACAAAGTTTGAGCGAAAATTTGTTGCAAAATGGGGATATATAATTTGGTGTTTTTTAGACTACTTAAGACGTGTATCATACTTGAGTCTGAAATGTCTGATCGAGATTTGATTATACAAAAAATGGAAGTACACTCGTGTAAGGCTGGTCAGAAAAAATTCTTAAGATGTTGGAGTAATCTATACACGCTAATATCTTAACATAATTATTTTGTGAGGAAAGAATGCTCTTCCATAGAGGTTGCTAGTGTTTTCATTCTTGCATCCACTGGGTAGCATTGGCTGAGCTTATTATTTCTCGTGTGTTTAAGTGAACTATTGGATTGTTGTATTTTGCTTACTCGGTGTAGGATTTTATCAACAAAATTGTCTTTCTCCATTCAAAAATAAACAAAAATATTGATATTAAAGATAGGCACTCAACCATATGTAAATTGTTGGGTGCAAAAACAAGGAAAAACCAAATAATCAAAATTTATTGATACTTAGCTCCTTTATAATGGAAGTGATTGATTTGACTAAATGGACGAGCTCTCAGGATCTCCGCAATAACAACAAGGCAAAACTTTGAAAAAACAAGAGGGAGTCACGTGTTCAACACGTTGTCCTTAAGACAATAGCGCCCGGCAACACTCAAGAGTGATGCTATAGCCCTCACATGAAGGATATCTCCAGGATAAAGTACTCTATTACACCTACTACTAGCATATGTAGTAGATGCTCAACCCTCACAAAACAATATAAAAATATTTTCCCGTTGGGGGTCTCTCTAAAGCATAGAGAAACCCTTTTTCCATAGATTTTACAAAAATAGAGAAATTGTTTATATAATGGAATAATACAACTTAAGAAGCGGAACTCCCGAGGTGGGACTAAAAAGTTTTATTCACAAAAGAAAACAATAAGTTATTATTTTTCTTAAAAACCCTAAAAATTAATTTTTTATTAATTGTTTTCCAACAATCCCCCACATGAATGAATACCTCAATAAAACATGAAAAACACAGATTTTGGTAAATCAACAACCCAACATCACGACCCGAACTGACTGAACAGACAGAAGGATCGTGTATGTTAAATTCATATTTGAATTCCAACGTCCTCTCCTCACATAACAGTGTGTCGACCCCAGAATCATACTATAGATTGCATTAATCATAATAGTATAGGGAGCTTTCATCTTTAGTTTCTCACGGGTGAGACTAAAGGTTTCTTTCACCAAAGTGAAAAAGCATGAACTAGTGAACCCTTAGCGACCCTTAGGTCCTAAGTTGACCTAATACAAAAACCATAAAAACAAAAATCAAATAAAAAAAGTAGGAAATATTATTCTAGGCAGAGGTATCCATGAGGTATTGAACCTTTGTTTAGTGAGATATTACCGAAACTACTTGCTAGAAACAGTGTACGTGATGTCTTGAACTGCTAGCATTTGATGTAATTCGCGATAACAACCAAGGATGATATCCCCAAGGTTGTTGCCAACCTCGCGTCGTTTTGTCCAATTTGGCCCTGGACATATATTGTTTCTCAGAATGCTCTAGAGAATCAAATCTCATAGGAAGCGACCCCACTTCCTGATTCAGATAGGTGAGTTTCCATAAAGAGTGTTACTACACCCCACTTCAATATATTAAATTGAAACTATATAACTCATTAAGACTTCTTAGAAGTCATCCTTCACATGCAGTCACACTATCACGTCTACACCATAGGGAAGGGTATATAATGAAATTCTATGATAGTTTTTACCTTTACCCACCGCAAATTAGATGTCTCATTCGAAACCTTGATCTTGGTGTTTGTGGGTGAAAACAATTTCTGCTGATTTTGGTAATTTTGGATGTGTGGATGAGAAACGAATCTAAACCCTAAACAATGTACTGCATGGGAGTACTTTTGATTCGAGAGATCAATCTATACAATCCCGGCCTAAACCAAGAAATGGCCATTCCGTGCTTGCTTCATCCACAAAGTGAAGGAGAAGGGTTGGTCTTAGGAAGGGAAGTGAAGAGAGTGTTGAGACGAGAATAGTTTATTCTGAAGGTGTGGTTTTTTTTATGACTTGTATCGGAAGTAAACTGTTAGCGTAATGGAAAGCTACCGGGTGATTTCTAGATATTGTATTATTCTTGCGATCCAAACTTGTTGTTTGGTGAAAATAGTGAAGCCTATTAATACAAGTCATATTGAAATTACCTCGGTCTCGTAGGAAGTGAAAACGATTGAGTGGTGGAAGAATAGAGTAATGTGTAATGATAGACACATTTTTGTGTCTAATTTGATCTCAATACTATATATATTGTTGGCACTCGAGTTTGTATTAATTTTGGTGTTTTATGTGTTTGTAGGTATTTTTGGGCAATAAACATTTTTGGAAAAATCGGCTCGAAAAGTTGTCTAGAGCACCCGGAGGATACGTGTTATTCGGACTCTCAATATAGGATAAGGGGCACCTCAATTACTAAGGGGCACCCACAGGATATTCGCACCCAAGCAGCTGGATAAGGGGCAACCTCATCACCTTCATTTGAAAATAATTTTGGCGGGAAAAAAGAGTTCTTCCCTGGCAGCTTAGAGTTCGAGAATTCAAGGTGTTTTAATGAGACTCAATCGCTGAAACTTATTGCATGGACTTGTTTGAGCGTAACAGGCGTGGTATGGTCGTTACATTTGGTTAGATTTGGCTAGAAAATCGTTTTGGTCGAAAACAGGGAAAGATATCTTCGGTGAGATATTTTTGGAGTTCTGCTACATTTTTGGAAGTTTGTTGTGTGAATAAACCGAGTATTACTCTACCAGAACGTGTACACACCGTGTTGGAAGTGTTTCAACAGCTGCAGACGCACAAGGGAGCTAAAACAGGAAGTTATTCCCGTGATATTGCTGAGAAGGAAAGGGGATTAATGAGAATTATTACAAAGGATTTTTGGGGTCTGTTGAGTATAAAATAGGTGCTTGGGATGAAGAAAGGAGGACGGAGAGTTTGGAGAGGTTTTGGGGAGACTACAGAGCAAAGAATCGAGAGTTTGAAAATCTGCTGCTGCTGCCATTAAAGAAGAGCTCGAAGAACATTAGACCCAAAAAGTCAGTCGTTTATCAACAGTGACAACGACTGCCATTCGTTGGTCGCAGAGATACAGCAACAACCACAGTTCATCCTTATCGT
>JAJJWW010017332.1:0-115406 GCA_023531295.1 Papaver armeniacum
GGTGCCCTGAGCATCACATTGGGGATTTTTTTAAGAAGACTTTATTCATCATCATCAATTAAAGAAGTTTACAAGCATTGATGGAAGCCCGGCAACAAGTTGGCTCCAATCCCTTTTGGATAACAATACCTATCCTATGAAAAAGGAAATCTCCAACGTAACATTCCCATCATGACTGACACATGTAATTTCGCAGCTTTTTCAAGAATTCCACCGTATCACTACCTAGCCTCGCCTTTCAACGAGAAAAGGCAAGAACACCAAACCCTGTACCGACTGACATTTCAAGGTACTTGGCCTTTTTTTTAGCAACCGCGCTATCAATAGCCCGACCAAGAACAAAATTACGCTCCCAACACCATGGGCGGGGAGACACTCAGAATATCTAGACACATGTCGTGGCCACCATTCCATCCTACACAAGATATCTACAGATGGAAAGTTACCATTATCTGCAAGGAGCCCCAGATCCACTTCCTTTCTTAAACACTGCCGATAACAAATGTACGTAAAGGTATCACGGCAAGATCATGCCTCGTATTTTGATCAACACCTTTATTGCAATGTGGCATGGATCTCAAAAAATATCCGTACCTTTTTACCACACTCCTATGTGTTTAACCTATGGAAAGCGTTTATAAAAAGTAGCCGTATTAGTATATCATTCGAAGCCAACAACTCTGCGGGATCCGTTTATGGTATTGTCATTGGTTAAGAACAGCTAGAACACAAGTCTCCATCCTCAAAAAGGGGGATCCCCAAACCCTACAACACACCACCGCACAAACTCGGCCTGCCCCAATTGTTTGATTAAGCCCATCAATAGGAATTACCACCAAATAATCTTTGAGCGTGTTTGACTCTATTACTTCCGCCAAAGAGTCGAATCACGTATAGTCATAACAAAACTAGCGGGTATATCCTCTTCACCGCATCAAAATATTTAATTTCCAAGGAGCTCATAGAGTGGGGGGCAATATCATCGTGCGTAAAGAAGAATCATTAACACCACATACCTTTTTGAAGACTAGTGGCATGCTCAAAATCATTAGTTTATTAACTGTAAGCTTCCCAAATGTTAACTTGCCGAGAACTATTCTAAAGCAAGAAGCCAAGTAGCAATACCGCATCGTGTCCTCCATAATGTACACACCTGCACCTCCATCTTTGAGGGGAAGCGTGGCTAACCTCGTCGTAAAGACCAAAGTCGGCCCATCTCCGCACCAACAACCCGAGGAACCGCTTTAGCCGCAAAGACCACCGCGCCTCATCCAAAAAACTCAAAGCTTAGTGGTACGCATGGTAAAGTATAACCTGTAGACACTCGTGAGTACCTCACAGAAGCAACTCCCCCCTCGGGGATCATCTCGGGCCAGAAAAGCTCCATCAAAGCAATAGTCTCATTTGCTCGCTTAACCACCATATCTCGCAAAACTCGGGATCCAAACTAACGGCACGCCCAATAACTTAATACCGATAGAAGGCCGACGTATTTGTAAGGAAACCTCAACTAATCCCGCTATCAACCGAAGGCCAGAAAAGCTCCTTTTAGAAACGTTGAGATGTAAGCCAAAGGAAGCACCATCCTTCTGAATAATATCCAAAGCTCGGACACCATCGGGGCAGATCTCCAACTATGGTCCCATCATCTAAATACCAAGCCTCAAGATCCAAGGAACAACGTTCGCAATTTTGTGAATAAGGGGGTGTAAAGTCAAAAAGTAATAACACCTGCCCAAGCGGATCACCCCGTTGTACACCCCTGTTTCAAAAGAGCTCTTTATCCATATAATAAAGTCGCAGTGGGATGTAATAAACTCTACACCATCTGTGAGACTAAGATAAATGTCGGTCTAACCTCGTTAATCATAGCGTAACGACTTACCAGGTTAGAAGGCATTAGAGAAATCCACCGTGAGCATGTGGTTGATGTAGATGCAAAATTTACCTCTGTGGAGTCTCAAAGATGAAGAATGGCCCCCACCTCCACAGCAACTCTAATTCAAACTGATAATCACTAAGGTAGCCCTCTAACTCCTTACCAACGTGAGAAGCAGCATTTTGGAAACCAAACGCCTCCAAATAGTACCAACAACAATCGACGAATACCCCATCCGACTTGTTGGGAGAGAGGAGGCTATGGCAAGGTAGCTATGAACTCACCCAAATCAAGGGCATCCCACAAGAATCCAAATGTTCACAAGGTCCATGACAAGTAACGAGGTGTCTGGACACGGGCAGCAAATTAACCACTGGGCCTCAACTAAATGTTGGGCTCGAAGGCCATCTCTTCCGCACGAGGTCCCTCTAGGGAAGTTTTCACTTGTTAAGAACCAAGTTTTTAAAGCAATGAATGGTGCTCATGATATAGGCATAAGGTATCAAAGGGGTGCCATATAAGGACGCTTAGCTTGCAACTCTTTGCAAGGTACTCGCATTAGGGCGCTACACCACTAGAAGTCAAGGTCTCAGATCGCGGCCGTGTATAAACCATACTTAATTCTTTTACGACACAGCTTAATGTTGGCCTTTTTTGTTCTTCCCATCGATTTACCATAGACTTTTTCTTCTTACCCTTATGGTCGCAGCTTCTGCAGAGCCTTTGTTTCCTTTATGGCACGATGGGTCAAGGCAAGACAACCATCGGCTTCGTATCATTCTTCAAAGGCAAAAGAATCGCAGACGTTCATAGCTTACGGTGCCTCGAACGTTCTTCGCACCGCATTTAGGGACATACAAGCGCAATGTACAAATTGGAAACAACAACAAATTGAATCTAACAAGAGACATCCGTAGATTACACAAGACCTTCCGAAGAAGCCAGTGGAAGGACCTTCCTGGCAAACTCAGCCTACACTTGGAAGGGATACTAGAAACAATAGGAATTTGGCATTCATCGCTTGTCCAAGAACTACAAAGTTACGGAACAACAGCCCATTCCATCCTCTCCACCGGCTTTTTTATGAACACCCATTTAAATGCATGCCACAAAGAGGACACACCCATGAATCAAAATCAACGCTCCTCCCCGAGGCGAATGCGTAGCTCGCTATCGTGCACTTGCAAGCTTTGATCCAAGCTTGTATGTGCATGCAAGGAAAACACAACCACATACGCATGCCTCTCAACGAACTCTCCCAAGCCCTATGTACTCACATTATCACCACTAATACGAGCACGACATCTATCCTTGCCTCAGCAGTATCAATGTTTGTCTCAGGGAGGAGCAGTAACCCTTCATGTAGCCCTTCCATCCTTCCTGCTTTTGCAACCATCGAAACCAAAGAAAGGGACATCGACGTAACTCACCATTATCATTAGATGCTAGCAGATAAGTTAATTGACACCGGTAGAGATGAGACCACCAAGACCAGAATAGCAACACAAGCTGGGACAAGATCTAATACCATGGCATATAGGCGCGATCATCAACTCACGAGGACTAGGCAATGACATGCTGGGCTGATCAACGGGCACTGGCTACAGCCAACAACCGAACAATGGCAATGGCTTAAGATCAACACTCGGAGAAAGCAAGACGCACCTAGAGTCGTAGGTGTTGAAAAACAATAAGCAATGGCTAAGGAGATTGAATACCTAAAAACTGGGCCAAGGCAGACGTAACAAAAACTTCATGGGTTCTCGTACGTAAAATGAAAGTCCTGGGAGGCCTAGTGGCACAACTGAACTTGCAGTAAGATTGAAACCCAAGAGTCGCAGTAGGATTGAACTAAAATGATCTCCTTGTATTAACCATTTGATGGGTCATATAACCGGATGATTTAACCCGAAAGTGCATAATTGAAAAACTAAAACCCCAGATGGATGATGGAGAATACGGTGTTGAAAAGAAGCTCAAAAATGAGGAAAAAGCTTAGGATTTAAGCGATCAAAGCACAGAAGAATCGGGTAAATCAATCAAACTCGAATTCCTTCACCATATTTTTCCAATCGCCGCATCGCTCAAAATCGCTCCCGACTTAACGTTGGAGTTTTTTTTTTTTTTTTTTTTTTTTTTTTAAATATGATCATGAATTTCAGACAACATGATCACATGCTTTGTATAATTAAAGTGACAAACCTACACATGCGGCTAGTAACATGCATATTTCATGTGGTGGATATTCATACACGAGTAAGATTTAATTTTAGATGCTTGACGCTTTATCAATCATACGCATATACAAAAGGCAAAAGAGATGACACATGCAAGACTTACAAGTTTTTTAACATGTATTTCATGTCGATCTAAATAATACATGTTGTTAGTAGGCTGGTATATCTAATTAATTTGGGAACTTAAATAAACAATTCTATCGATTTCATATTACAATGTAAATGTGGAGTATATGAATTTTGATTTAATATTTATTAATGTTATCATGCTCATAAAATAATTTATGTCGAGGAGCGAAACATGTTGATGCCCCTAGAAGCTAACAAAGTGAACCTACAAATATGACTAGTTACTAGCCAGTTGTCTTTACAAAACAAGTTCTCATCCATGTTAGCCTTCTTCCCCGTGCTTTTACTTTTTTTTTTTTTAATGCAGAGATCTTACCTACCAAATTACCTGTGATTTAACATAATTAAAAATAGAAAAGGTGATAGAGAAGTGGAAATCAATATGCGTAACATGAGAGTCGATGCTCTAACTCATTTCTAATACTTTCAAAATCGTGGTTCACAACATTGAATTTCCGGAAGTATTAAATGCAGAAGGAAAAGTTTTCATGGATTCATGCTTATGTGTGATCAAATAGGTATCCATACATGGAGGATATACACAACTATCCTCTGCTAGAAGTCCTCATGTATTTTCATAGGAATGAGCGTCTGTAAAGAAGCCAAAACCTTAACATGTTTTTAACAGTTCTAGTGCACATTCATTTGAGAACATTCAGAGTTGCTAGACATAAACCAAGTAAGGATCGACAGGCAGGAGAATCTTATCTTTTATATGCGACTTTTTACATTGCCCATAATTAGAGCTGTGCTGTGATATGAGCTTCCCATGGACGCCATAACTTTGAACCGTCGCGTATGCATTGGTGCGCGACCAGCGATGTATCAACAATCGATGTGTACTCTTCGAGTTGTAATAGGATTGATGAATTATGCGCCCATTATTTAAAAAACAATGCAGCTTAAACAAGATAACACTTAGCCTTTGTAATACGAGGTGCTGCCTTGAAGGTCTTGAGCCTCGCGCCTCCCGCCGGATAAGGTACATGGAGGGTCCGAGAGCGTCAGTAACAAGTAGTGTCAAGGAGTCAAATACCGAGTCGAGTTCCAAACTGCTCTTGAGCTAGACACACAAAAAAAACACTCTTTGGTTCAAGTCTCACAGATCTTGGCTTCGGCTTCGAGAATCATACAGCCATCGTCTCTGGACATCCCCACCAACCGGTGTAGTAAACTTTCTTCTTCTGAGGAGGAGGTACTTTGCGTTTGTTTTTTTCGTGAGTCAAAAGGCGTGCCATTCACAATTTGAGTCAGTAATACGGAACATACATTGAATATGTTAGAGAGTCAAGGATTTAATTCTTATAAAGAACCATGCACTTACGGTAAGGTTTAGGTAGCAACAACTTAGGGCTTGAAGTTTTGGGTCGAGTTTTTGGTCCATGATAAGTCCATGGTTTCCCAACAACGGAAGTTGTTGCTGATGGGTTCAGCTTTGGTGATGCCCTGGATGAAGACCATCACTGCTTCAAGCTTCAATCGGGACAAACTCGTTAGACTTAGCCATTGGCGGCACAGCCTCCAGATCACGCATTCATTAATTCCTTAAGCTCTTCCTCATTTTCATCATAAAACTTGTTTGGATTTCACTAGAAAACTCCTGGAACTGGGCCTGAAATTACAATCATTCAAACACAGTAAAGCAGAAGCTCAATGAAACTAAAAGCAAATTAGACTCAAGTCCTGTGAATCAAGCAATTGCTTTCAAACCAGCTGAATCAAACTCTAAAATAACTTATGGGTTTTCAAGCTCAAGGTACACCGTTTTTGGAAACCTGGTTTAATTTTTCAATCGGGATGAAAGAGCGAAGATGCATACTAACTTAAAATGAAGACTACCCAAAAATTTTATGTATTCTTAAAATTTCCTCAGGACGATAATCACAAATTTGGGTCTTTAGGTTCCAAGTTAGTGCACAACAAAAAGAAATCTCTGAGTTTGAGTTTACGAAACCCTAAAATGTTTTTTTTCCGAAAAAACCAACCGAAATCAATTAATCAATTAATACAAGAATGGTAACATGTAGATTGACTGAAATACAATTAATGAAGAATATGAACTGCAGTGTCTTGTCTTGTAAAAATTTCTTCTCCAAGTGTGTAAAGAGATTGATTGCTGGAAGAACAGTTCTTTCCATCAAGCTTTCAACTCAAGTGTCCGATTGATGGTTATTTTCAATGATGTCAGAGGAAAGTGGTAGTAATGCTGTCGCTCACTCGGACTTGACTAGATTGATTTTAAGAATTAAAAAAAAATAAAAGAAAAAAATATATACAAATATTGTCACGTGATGAAGAGACACCGAGATTACAGATTTCACTACTTTTCATATTGTTTGTGTCTTACCATTAATCCTGCATTAATAGGAAGCTCAAGCAAAAGAAGTTGTGACTTAATTCTTTGCCAAAAATAGATTTAAAACATTATATAAAAGTCAAGCATGACGCATCAAAAGTAATTTAAACCAAGCATGACATCGTACAAAATAACAAATAATTAATAGAAATCATAAAACAATTAAATCTATAAAGTCATATAAAGAATTAATTCATTTACCATAATCATGAAAAGTTGCTTCCTCCGTCTCCAATGATGTGGGTTCTAGCTTCGATATTGGAACACACTTAATAATTTTTCATCAAGCCAAAAGTGTTTACAAGAGGTGGAAATGGAATGAATATTTAAACTGCTCAGAATAACTATATCTCATATAAACCAAATGTTGCAGAAACGATATATATGATATGTCACTGGTCTTGTTGATTTAAGTTCCATTTCCAAACTACGACCCAAAAATGCTAGTCGCACATCGGCCAAGAATCCACTCGCTTTTGGCCGTTCTGTTTCTTCGTCTTCCACAGAGCGCAAAATATAAGTTCGAACCTCGCGATTTTCCGTGATGCTCTAACCGCTCCCCGAACTCTCCATCCCCTCTATGACTCTCCCGTAAAACTCTTTATATACTCGCTAAAGCTACAAGAATCATCCATAATAACTCCATTCATGATTTATATCCCCTGAATATTTTATTTCCCTTTTCACGTGTTTTCGATCTTTAAACCTTCCAAACTTCTCCGCATTCGATAATCAAATCTCGTAGTAATATCCTCCCAATATGTGGCATCCCATAAAGACGCCATAGAATCAACAGAGTGCTCGATATCTTTCTTCCCCGTTTAACGAGATTTAACTCAAATCTTCTTTACGTGCATGAATTGGATCGATACCACCTCGTTTTGATTCAACAAAGTCATTACCAAACCAAATTA
Source organism: Papaver armeniacum (assembly GCA_023531295.1). Classification (NCBI taxonomy): domain Eukaryota; kingdom Viridiplantae; phylum Streptophyta; class Magnoliopsida; order Ranunculales; family Papaveraceae; genus Papaver; species Papaver armeniacum. The sequence goes on from JAJJWW010017332.1 coordinate 7,516, forward strand.
AGTGAGAAAATCTCGAGAGAATCCTCCGAAATCAATAATACAACAAACATACGAAGGTGAAAAATCAGATGCTGCCGAGTTTCCCGCCAAATCCGATTTGAACTGCTGAAGAAGAGGTCGCCTATCCTAATCAGGGCCAAGCGAATAGCGGTGGGTACCCCTTAGTAATTGAGGTGCCCATTATCCTAAGTGAGGTGCCTTTAGCAAATGTCCTCCGGGGGTGTTCGAGCAACTTTTCGAGCCGAATTTTCCAACAATCTTTATTTCCTAAAAAATACCTACAAACACACAAAACACATAATAAGGACAAAAACGAGTACTAAACAATGCGAAACATTGAGAACAAATTAGACACATAAATGCTGATACATCAAATACCCCCAAACTTATTATTTGCTAGTCCTCGAGCAAATTTATTCTAGAAAATAAAAATCATTTGAACCAATAGGTGGCCCTAGTGAGTGTTGTCTCCAGGAGGCTTTACCGTAGGTGTGCCCATTGAAACCTTTACTCCAGGACCCTAGCTATCACGAGTAACCTTCGAAGGCACTAAAGAATCTACTTGTTGGCATACAATATCGATGTAGGAGGAAGTACCCCGATGCGAAATTCAATTGATGTACACGAGTTTGCACTCAAGCATACTAAAATTCATATAAAGTGAGCTCTACCTGGATAATTTCTCTCCGGACATCATAAACCGGAGTCAACCAATCACATGGAAGGATTAAAGAAGATGGATGTAGAAAAATGTGGATGATGTTGACTATGAACCTATCCTAATGGACTGAGATACTGGTTCTGGACTAATATCAACACCGGCATATACAAGGGAACGTTAATTCGATAATCCTAACTCTAAATCAACCCGCCTGGCATATACAAGGGTACCAAAGGTCGGCTTTATTGAATTTATTCCGGTTGGTCTAATGGTCCTGTCTCGATTTATTTATTTAATTTTTAATTATTTAATATTTTTTTTTCTTTTTTGGAAACTCGGTCCACTCTATTTCACCCCTAAAGAATGGTAAAAGAAAAAGAGAAGTGATCATGACTCTTTCGATGTTTCCATCTCGAGGATATGGCGAAACTACCATGTTTTTAACCTTAACCATGTGGATGGGTTTCTAACACCCGAGCTCGTGCTTTTATTAATAGACTCTTTCTAGATGTTTCCATCTAATCGTTGGTTCCTCAACTCCTACAACCAAGATGTTCCCATCCACTTACATTAGTTAGTGCCAACCTTAATAAGCATAAATTTCTAGGCTCTGGGAGTTTATTTACCAACTGCAAAAGCCCCATACCCCCCAACTTAAATCTAAACATTGTCTCAATGTTCTAAAGATGAAATTAAAGCATGAACAATGAGAAACTTTTACCACTTGAAGAGAAGTAAGGAAAGATATTACCGTGTTGCATGAGCACGGGGTTACCTCCCAAGAAGTGCTAAGTTTAAAGTCTTGACCCAGGACTCAAAAAGAACTAGTCACCTCGAAAGATCATATAACAATAATCTAATAATTGTGGGTCATCTCGGATCAAAAAGTATTACCCAAAAGAAGAAAGTTAAATTTATAAACCATGAAGATACGGAACATACCCTTATTCAACTTTTTGTTTAAGACAACTACATCTAGTTGTGGCTCGGTGTCTGTGCTCTATGAACGGGTCTAAATAAAATGTTTTCATGGGCTGGACTTCCTCAAAAGAATGATTCTTAAGATCAAAGTTGTAGAGTCTGGGAAATACTCAAGTAGGAACTTAGGACGCACATAACGATAACCTAATAATTGGGATCCTCTAAGTCAATCGATTTGACTCCCACAACTGACCACAAAGAGAGTGGTGGTCTTCCTTAAACAAATGTGTGACCTAATATCCTAAAGTATTAGAGTTTACTCTCAAAACTTAATAATTGACACACCTAAACTTATATGTTCCCACAATTGAAGGAAGGTTTTGGTGGGAAAACAAAGTCAATCGGGTATCATGGGCAGGTTAACCACATCAACCAGGAGGATGGGTTTCTAACAAATCGAACTTCTTCCTGGACATTATTAGGTTTGGAGAGCTAGCATGAAGGTAACGGCACAATGGTTGAGGCACGTATATCAAGTCCCAAGTGAGGGATCTCAGAAGAGCTAAAGGTAAGGCACAAGGGAGAATGATAATCACCCCCAAACTTAGAATCTTGGGTGTCTCTCAGATAGACTATCAGCTATTTCCTAATTTCTAGATCATCAAAATCCCGAAAACGGTCAATGCTTCATATGTAGATTATACTCGAGTGATGCATCTCACTCATATTTAAAAGCTCTACGAGTTCATCTTCGTCTAAGACTATTGTTTTTAAATCGTTAGACTCTAAAAATATTATTCTGGGATAAACTCGTTCCTCTAAAAACCATTATCGACTTCAGAAACAGGAAATACTACATCGTCTAAAACAAAGATCTCTAGTCAAATCCTCGTCCTTTTGAATAGGTGAATAATTGTTAAAATTATTAGATCCGAACAGGAAATAACTCTATTATTATAAAGCTCAATTGAGTAGCAAATTCCCCGATCAATATGCCTATTTATTTCAAATTCTTCATCAACACTATCCTCATCATAATCATTATTATAATAACATGTTTGGTTGAACCTCATCTAAACAAGTAGTGTTACCAATTCTAACTTCATCATCTTGATTATGCGAATAACTATCTTCATTCTCAAAGGTATTATTGGATACACTATATTGGAAATTCAAGTTATTTCGAGCAATACTTTCATTCGTCTCTAACTCAGAGTCACGTGTCGACTCACTATCCTCTCAAGGGTCTCCTCCAAAGAAAGTTCCCTTAGTGTTGATCCAAGTTTTGTTAATGTATTGAGGGATATATTACAAGAAGGAAGAGGAACAAGGATCATAATAAGGACTACTTTTCAAAACTTTGATTGTATCCCTCAGAGATTAAGAACTATTATTATAATCTTCTTGCTCGAATGACCGATGCACATGTGGAAAGAATTGGGCTCACCAAAGAATGACCCATAACCTTCCAAAGGTTGGCGTTCCCAACCACTTATTCACACACTATGGTCATAAAAAAAGTGATGTCCATAATGTTCAGTTGGATAATCATATTCATTGTGATGGCTATTATAATAATAATCTCTGACATCCTAAACTCAAAGGAATTCTACACAAACATAAACAAGGCCGACTCGACAAAAACAAACCCTACTGATTTCTAGCAAACAAAAGCATGATGGCTCACTTGATTGTCTATCAGATCCTTCTAATCCTTCGAAAGGGAATTTGTTACAACTGAGCAAACCCTCTGGAATCAATTCGAGTTTAAGTGAGTTGAATAGAGCGAGGGAAGTCATGTGAGCTTTGATACCTAAGGCCTCACCCGCATTACAAGGCGGCGCGATCCACGCATTCAACTACATTTAAAACCATCATGAACTTGAAGTATGCTTAAAGAGTAACCAATATTTTTCGAATGACTTTCCTATTAAGCTCGTTATCACTCGGTCTCGGTCTAGCCGGGATTTTAATCTTAGGTTCGTTTGGTATCGTTTTCCTAAGGCGGCAAGAAGAGAACGATGATGAAATCCGAACTCTTATCTTGTATGGCTGCCCTTGCCCTTTACTAGAAATTAAAGCAAATGGATTCAATTCTCGACATATATTCACACGAAATCATCAAAGAAACCCATTTGGCAGGGGATTCGCGGTGTTTAGAATTTCCACCTCCCGTTCCGGACGGGGGATGAACCGCTGAAGTCACTGCCACGACTCCCATGTCATGTACGAACCCGAGGGGGCCGAGACGATGTCGTAATCGCGTCCTTCCCCAATGCGATTTGTATTTAAATAACCCTTCCTTAGGGTTTAAAAAAAAAAATTCCAGTGTCCAAGTCCAAAGATAAAAAAAAAAATGAAAATGTCCAAAAATAAAAGATTACAAAAATAATTACCTAATTACAGTTTCTAAAAAAAAAATAATGATAATAAAAACAATATACAAAAAATCTTCTTTCTTCACTTTTTTTTGGATTCCTCTTTTCTTTCCTTCTTTGGCTTCGCTTTTTGTTTTCAGGCGCTTTCTCCTTTTTTTTTTTAGCTCGGTTCAAATCGAAAACAAAAGAGATACCAAAAAGGCGTAAAAGAACAAAAATAATAAAAATAAAAATAAAACTAAACCTAAAAACAAATCTATGCAAATCCGCGTCAATGGCGGCATCAAAATTGATGGTTATTTTCAATGATGTTGAAAGTGGTAGTAAGGTATGGATTCACTCGGACTTGATGAGATTGATTTTAAGAATTAATAAAAGAAAATAAAAGAAAAATATATACAAAATATTGTCACAGGATGAAGAGACACTGAGACGTTAGATTTCACTACTTTTCATATTTGTGGTTCAGTCATTAACTCTAGACAATATAGCTCAAACAAAAAGAAGTTGTGACTCTAATTCTTTGCCAAAAATAGATTTCATAAAACATTATATGTAAGTCGTAAGCATGACGCATCAAAAGTAATTTAAACTAAGCATGCGACATCAGACAAAATAACAAATAATTAATAAAAATCATAAAACAATTAAATCTATGCAAAAAGTCATATAAGAATTAATTCATTTACCACAATCATGAAAAGTTGCTTCCTCCATTGTCCCTCAAGGGTTCTAGCTTCGCATATTGGAAACACACTCAGAATAATTTTTCATTGCTCAAAAAAAGTGTTTTACAAGAGGTGAAAATGGAATGAATATCAAAAAAGGTTTGTAACAATTATATCGTACAAACCAAATGTTACGTAGAAACGATATATATGATATGTCGCTGGTCTTGTTGATTTAAGTCTGCCTCCAAACTACGACCCACAAACAGTCGTTAACACCGCTTGAAGAACGATTGCGGTTTGGCCGTTCTTCGCTTAAATCTTCACGGAGCGGAAAATATACTCTCCAACCGCTGATTTCTCACCTCTCGTGATGCTCTAAACCGCCTAACTCTCCATCCCCTCTATGACTCTCCTAAACTCTTTATATACTCGTTTAATCATCCATAATAACTCCATTCATGATTTATATCCTGAATATTTTATTCCCCTTTTCACGTGAACCGATCTTTTAAACCTTCCAAAACTTCCGTATTCGATGAATCAAATCTTAGAGTAGAATATCCTCCCAATACTCGTGTACATCCCATAAAAGACGCCGAGAATCATTGAGTGCTCGATATCTTTTCTTCCCACTGTTTAACTAGATTTGCTCAAATCTTCTTTATTTGCGTGCATGAATGATTACCCTGTTTTGATTCAACAGTCATTACCAAACCAAATTGGTGAGAAAATCTCGAGAGAATCCCTCCGAAATCAATACAACAGATACGAAGGTGAAAATCGTATGCAGTAGGGATTTCACAATCCACTTTGAACTCGTTGGCAAAGAGGCTGCCTCTATCCAATCCATGAATAGCAGGTGGGTACCTCAGATATTGAGGTGCCCATTATCCTAAGTGAGGGTGCTTTAGCAAATGTCTCCTGGGGTGTTCCGGAAAGCAACTTTTTCGGAGCTTCTAATTTTCCAACAATCTTTATTTCCAAAAAATACCTACAAACACACAAAACACTATAATAAGGACAAAAACGAGTACTAACAATGCGAAACATTGAGAACAAATTAGACACATAAATGCGTCTATCACCGATCATTTTGTCTCACTGTTTAATCGATCATGGATCATATAGTCTTTTCCGTAGGCGATTTGTGATTTTTTTTTCTAATTCCAACGCAGACGTGAAACTAACATATGGGATTGTCCTGATATACCTTGAGTCACTAAAGGTACCTACAACCAAACTAATGGAAGTTGAACAATACAATCCAACTTCCAGACTGTAAGTAACTTGTAATTTCATTTGCCTTCAATGAATCTGTGATAAATACTTAAAATATAATAAAATACCTAGATAAATATAAATTGAATCTTGATCTTGCAAATCCTTTTACTTAAAAAACATTTGTCACTTGATCCAAGGTAGAGACGAAGAAATACCCAAGTTGATCAGATTGGACCAAACTTTCTTCCATTTAAATGAAAATCGATTGTAAACATGCTTCATCTTGTGTGCATAAATAGATTACTAGCGAGAGATAAGTAAAAGATATTGTCAATGCACTAATGAAGGAACAACATGCAAGAACATATGTAGATCTCACAATAGCTATGAGACCCATGCCAATTCAACTCAGCTTGAGCTAAACACCGATTCAACCTCTGGGCTAGACCTAGCAACATTAGATTGCTTATGAGAAGACCAAGTAATTGGATGTGGACCAAAAAGAGACAAAAGCCACTAATGGACTTCATGTCAGCTTGGATTACCCGCCCAATTAGCATCACTAAATCCTTGTAAAGCAACCAACCCTCAAGAAAAATATGCCATAGTATAATGTGTACTTAACACATCTAAGAATGCGTTTAGATGCGGTCCTATGATCTGTAGTAGGTCTTTGCATATGCTGACAGACCTGATTTACAACAAAACTAATTTCAAAGTTAGTCCAAGTAATGTGTACTCGAGTCATCTCCTTCTCTTGTTGAAGATGAATTTAAAGCGATGCCGATTAGAATCATTGATGTTCTTGATGAATCGAGAATAACAAGCCAAGAAACACCATGAAAATTTGAAAGAATCGCTACTATAGCGAAGAAAAAGTCGTCCTAAAGATGAAGAAAATATCGCCAACAGGGCAAAGAAATGTGTCCATAAATACCAAAAACAACAAAAAGAAAACCTAAAACATAAATCAAATTATTTTTATTCATAAAAATAAGAAAATTCTTGCTCTCGTATCTTCCTTTTGGGCTCTAGTTTTTTTTTTTTTTTAAGGAAAGAAGAAGGAGAGAAGGAGAAGGGATTTATGAGAATAAATTTAGGTTTAGCTATACGAATATTTTGCATAGTTCCATCCTTCTACATAAGAAAAAGGTTTCTAAATATATTTTATATTAAACTTTGTATTTGTTATGTTTATGATTTATTAAATTTTTTTCCTATATCCTTTGGTCGAGTTAATTTGTTTATGTTGTACCTAACTTTGTTGTTTCAAATTGAAGTAGTGGAATTGTTACGATTTTCTTCTAGATATGATTTGTTTGGATATAAGTGTAGGAGTTTTCAGTTGTACGTCAGTTTGTTAGGCGTCCATTGTGGCTACAATACAGTGCTTGACATTTACACGTTCTCTCAGGAGAGGTCAGAATATCTAGGTAATAAAAAAAGGAAAATGTTGCACTTGGTGGATACGGGGTTTTCAGTTGACGAAGTTCCTGTAGCCATCAAATGATATAGTATGTATTTATCTTTATTAGACTAATTTTTCATGTGATTCACCTGCACAGTCAAAATATGCACATAAACGCATATACATATACATGGTGGGTGATTTCCCAGTATATCTCATATAACTGTTATTTCATTAGTGCTCCCAATATCAACATTTTTTTTGTATTTATTATACAATTTTTCTTCTTGTTGTTGTGTAGAGGATGAAAGACAGTTATCTGAATTATTACTTGTTGAAGATATGTAAGACCCCAAGTTACGGACAAGGGTCAAACTCATGCGGAAACCCAAACTCGAAGCTTTACATGTCGTAACGAGACTTATGTATATATATATTTCTCATACTTTACTTGTAATATGAAATATAATTGATTCTTTTATATAAACGAGTTGATGCATATTGATTTACTAAACATCTTTAACAACATTTTAGTTCAAATTTACATTCAACCGTGAATATGTGGTGAATTATCCTCAAATTTTAACTAGGGATACCTGAGCATGTTGTATAATAACACAAGAAACCTGATCATCAATTGGAGACATAAATTTATATATAAAAATTACTGAAATCCGACAACTTAAAATCATAAGAAATTGAAATCAAGCAAATTACCTGAAGAGAAATGGATCTAGCATTTTACCTCTTAATTTCTACAAACTCCTCCCCGATTTTCTTTATCATTCTTCGCCAAAAATCTCTAGCTCCATCTTCCTATCCTTCTCAAAGCTTTTAGTTTTCGAGTTCCAAAAATTCTTTCTTTCTCGGTTTATTATAAAACTAACATTAAATATAAAAATAATAATAATAAGAACGTTAAGCCAATTGGGGGATATTAAAACTAATTGGGGATATAAGAAAAGACAAAACGGATTTAAATAGTAAATCAAAGTCACCCCTTATCCATGTATTTTCACTAATTCCTAATTTACCCTTCACTAATTAGATTTAGTGTTAAATTATAATTAGTGAACTGATTAGATTGTTTGGTAAATGATTAGTATAGATCATAATCACTTCACTTGGATGAGAGTATAAGGAATTTTTTTTTTTTGAGCTAATAGGAGTTTGTTTAAAAAATGAGTACTCCCAACTTACAAAATGCCGACAAAATCAATGTCAAAAAATGGGTACTCCCAACTTACAATGCCGGCATTGTAAGTTATTTATCAAGCACGCCGGTACCATTTTTCGGCATGGTCTTCATTACTTCCGACATGGTGTTCATCACTAATACAATGTCGGAAATGTTAAAAAAAAATTTATTTCCGGCATGATCTTCATCACTTCCGGCATGATCTTCATCATTTCCGGCATAGTCTTCATCAAGTTCCTAGCATGGTCTTCATCGTTTCCGGCATGACCTTCATCATTTCCGGCATGGCATCGTATTTATAAAACTTTCAACGACGCCATAAAGTTACTACTGTCATGGTTTGTCACAAAAATATCTATGTCGATTGTGGTTGTCAAATGTACAGAAATTATTGCCTTAAACTGCAAATGCTGGCTTTGAATTTTATTTGTCGAGCACGCCGACATGCTCTATCGGCATAGTATGCATGTGCACTTACAATGCCGGCATGCTCTTTGATGTTTTTCATCTTCATGGTTGAATCAATTTGGATTCATTTTGGCATATACACGACATCTGTAGGTTTCTTGTTTATACACGTAGTATATAGCAATACTGTTCATTTATTAGCTCCTTTTCACACACTTTACGGTTAACCCATCACGCGTCCATATACTGATGCAAGATAGTAATTAGTCAATCAATCCTATTGGAAGATCATCTATACATTATTAGATGTCAAAACTATGCCACTATTTCTTGTGACTTCTTGCATTCCAACATACCCGAATTGGACCTTTGGTGGATTTATGTAGCATGTAGAAAGTTCTTCAAGAAAAAATGAAAGGCGCTAGAAACGGGAAGAGAAAAAAAACAAATCGCCATTATCATCAGAATTTTTTTTCCCGGTGATTAAAGTTTCCGGTAGAAAAAAGGAAAGGGGATATTATGGTTTTGATTCTTTTTTGTTTTTATGATTTATATTTATTTCAGGTTGAAGGGTATTGTAGTAATTTAAAGTAGGTTTTTAATTAATATAGAGGGTAGTTTAGTACTTTTGCACCCAAAAAACACCCCTTAGCAAGGTTCCTTGATGGTAATAGTAAATCATATACCACGATTAATAAAACTATCCCCCAATTGCACGTCAATGACCAGCTTAATCTAGGGAGGACCCAAGAAGGACTTGGTGTCAATATGAAGTGTTGATACATGAAAATAATACCCCTTAACGAGTTGGAGATGCCCCTAAGAATAGAGGTGAACTTGATTAAGATGGTGGACTTGGGGACTAAACCCAAGCCCAACAGAAGATACCCATGAAAGACGGGAGGATAAAGGAGGAATTAATGAAGAAGGAAGAGGTTAAGTTAAAGAATGTCATTAAGGGTAATTAAGAGGTATTAGGACATGTATCATAAAGTAGTAAAAAAGAGGGGCTTTTAGGAAAGCTTATAAAAGAAAGGACAAGGTACAATGGAAAGACAACTCTCTCTTACTATAATTGGAATTGTGAGGTCATGTGTAATAGCTTAGGACGGTAGAACCTAAACCCAAATTCACCCCTCAACATTTGGCGACCACACCCGTAGGCTCGTGCCTATCTTATAATGACACACACAGAAGGCGCTAACTCAAAGCGTGGAAGGAAACCTAAACACACCCCCAATTAACCCAGAAGGAGAGAGAGTAGGTATAATATCAGACCCTATCACGCAAGCGAGAAAATCAAACATCACGCGTGAAGAAGATAAACAGTACGATGGCGAGGAAGCGCCGCTCACTCAGCTTTCCCTCGAGGAGATGCAAAAAGAACTAGAAGAGCACGTACGTAAAGAACGAGAGCTGAGAAAGCTCATGAAAGCGGCTAGTGCAGGGAAAAGTGTTAAAGAAACAACAGAAGATGTAGAGGAAGTGGAAAACGATCCTGTGGCTATGACACAAGAGGAGATTGCAAAATACCTAGAATTGAATTACATAATCGTTAAACAAGACAATTATAACTTCATGGCGAGTCCTTACCCTCTCGAAATCATAGAATATCGCACCGAAGATTATACTTCACCAAAATTCAAGGTCTACAATGGCCAAGGCAACGCGAGAGAGCACCTCAGTCGATTCCTGTCTACAATGAATGATCGCGCGACAGATGTGAATCTATGTCTAAGAGAGTTTCTAAAATCGCTGACTGATACAACATTCACCTGGTACGACAACCTCAAGCCAAGGAGCGTCCATTCATGGTCAGCCATGTCAACGCTTTTTCTCAGAAAGTTCTATTCAAAGAAAAGGAAGGTCACAACCATAGACCCGAGCAAGTGCAATCGCCGCATGGCGAGAGATAGAAAAAGTTCATCGCTAGATTCCGCCTTCTCACTCTCGATTGCCATGAAGATGTTAAAGAGGAAGCGTTAGTGGAAATTTGCGTCCGGGGATGACTCCATCTATCAAAAAGAACTGCAAAATTCCGCTTCCCCACATTTGTAGACATGGAGGAGGCAGCCGCAAGGATCGCCGATTGTATTGAAGAACCAAGCTCGGATTATGTTTGGCGAAACTCGGTTAACACTATATCGACCATGCCGAGAAATACCCGTGCAAATAATAATCGCGAGGGTTGGGGAACACGAGCGTTCCCGCCACCTCTCCGCTTTGTAAGCAAGGAACAAATCGTCTGGATTATTAGAAAAATGGGTAGCAATCAAGGAAACCCAGCTTTCCCCGAGAAAATGGATCCTAGCACTCTTGACAAAATGATGCGCGCTATTGTCACTTTCATCTGAGGATACAACACCCTACAATCGACCGCTTAACTCGCGAAGGATGTTTCGAAGTTGTCGGAAAAGTAGATTGAGATGAACAAAGCGGAATATGGAAAACCACCCCACATCACGTAATGGTGCTTTCCCATGACCTGCGGAGATGCCCAAGGCCCCGGACCGAGGATGAAGGAGAAGCATGCGAGGTGGATATGGAGAATTCCACCTTTGCTAACACGGACGCGTGGCTCATCAATTTTCTAAGACAATGTTGGCTCAATAGTTCTTCGATTCGCTCGGATTCAGCCGAAGATCAAATCAAGGAAGCGTCTAAGGCCATAGCATCCATAAATGAGAGGGGAGGCCCCGGTGGGGCTTCTCCCCAAGGAGGCGATCGTATTTACCAACGAAGATATCTGGCACCGGAGAGCACCTCGTGCCTCTATATCTCACCGTGTATATCAAATGACAATCGCTAAAAAGAGCTTTTGTCGACTGGCGCGTCCTTAAACCCGGGAAGGTTTTTATGTTCGATGTTTTAGGCATACAAAGAAGTCCCGCGATAAGAATGCGGGTCACTATAGTGAAAGGGTTTGGAGGCCACGCCCAAACAACTATTGGAATCATAAACCTAGCAGACGAAGGTTGGTCCTATCAGAAGGACCACCCCTTTTATGTTCTAGAAGATGACACTACCTTCCATGTGTTACTAGGCTTAGTCTGCATCACTCAACCACAAAGTAGTCGCGTCGACGTACCATCAATGTGTAAAAACTAACATAGGAGGCAAGCAAAGACCGAATTCCCGCCACGAGAAACCCTTTCCCATAAGAAGCATATAATGGCGACGCAATTTTCACGACGAGCCAAAAGAAGAGGATAAATGCCTAAGTTTCGACTCACCCCACCGCCGAAGTGGGGGGACGAAGAAAAGCGGAACCCACCAAATCCGTGTTCAAATTGGCCAAGGATGGTGCTACCAACTAAAGAAAAAGGAAGCATGAGCAACCCGGGCTTTCCAACGCTTCTCTAGGCCCGATGGTGGACATGTGTACCGATTATAACCAATTAGCCGAGGGAATGCCCGCAAATGAGCAAAACCACGCTCGACGAGTTGATGAGTGAAGGGGGTTCCCGGCGAAAGCACAAAACAAAGCTTGTCCGAACTTCCCTACATCATGATTGATGACCAAGAATTGCGCGATCAGTTGGTAAGCGTCACTACGAGAACCAATGAGGAACGAACGCCAAAAGATATCACCGTGGATGAAATGGAAGAAATCAACATAGGAACACAAGAATACAAGCGCTCCATCATGATAAGCAAGAATTTGGACCAAGAGGAAAGGGTATCATTGATCGCGTTATTTAAAGAATACAAGGACGTTTTCGCTTATGACTATGACGAAATGCCGGGTTTAGATAAATGATCTCTGGTACATAATCTAGGAGTATCGCCGAATTCAAACCCGTGAAGCAAAGAAGCGCGAGTTTCCTAGGGATACCTCCCTCGCGATAAAGGAGGAAGTGGAGCGGCTACTTAAAGCCAAATTCATTAAGCCAATACAACACCCCACTTGGTTGGCTAACATAAGGCTTAGAATCAAGAAAATGGAAAGGTTAGTCTGTGGTAGAATATAGAGACCTGAACCGAGCTTGCCTAAAGAGGACGATTTACCGCCGCCAAACATCGATATGACGCCCTGACGCGACCGAAAAAAAAAGAAAAGAAAAGTTCGCTAAGCTTATAGGAGGCGTCGGCTAACTACTACAAACCGAGTGTAAAGGAGAGGACCTTCAAGGTTGATGAGCTAGTCTTAAAAATCGCCGTATGCACGATACAGAGAAATGCCAAGATGGCAAATTCGCAACAAATTGGGAAGGCCCGCTCACAATAAGAAAAGGGCAGAAAATGGATACTACAAGCTTCGCGCATGAATGGGACCAAGGTCAAAACACCCATCAATGGCAAGTGGTTGAATTTTTTTACGCTGAGTCCTACCTTGTAAATGCCTCGCTTTAAGCAATAAAGTAAGTTGGAAAATGGTGTCCCAGACAAGGTCTTAGGTGGCAGCCAAAAGCTTGATTGATCGGGACAAATTCACAAAAGGTCTCAAAAGAAAGCAAAGGCGCTCGATCGATCAGGGACAAAATCTGGCCAAAAGGTCTCAGAATGCTAATGGCGCCTGATCACCAGACAAGTTTACAAAAGGTCTCGTGGCCTAAAGGTACTCCGATTTATCACAAAATTTACAAAAGGTCTCCTGGAATGCTAATGGCGCCCGATTGACACCACAAGTTCACAAAGGTCTCTGTGGCAGCCAAAGGCGCCGATTGATCGACGTAGACCACAAAAGGTCTCAGAACGCTAATGGCGCCCGATTGACTGACAAGTTTACAAAAGGTCTCGTAATGTATAAAGGCGCCCGATCGATCGAAAAATTCACAAAAGGTCTCTGGAATGCTAATGGCGCCGATTGACTCGAAAGTTCACAAAAGGTTCTGTGAATGCCAAAGGCGCCCGATCGACTAACGCCCACAAAAGGTCTCAGGACATCCAAAGGCGCCTGATTGACTGACAAGTTTCACAAAAGGTCTCGGGAACGCCAAGGGTGCCTGATTGACTAACAAGTATCATCAAAAGGTCCGAGGAACGCCAAGGGCGCCAAATTAACTGACAATTTCATAAAACATCTCAGGAATGTCAAAGGCGCCTGATTGACTGATATTTGTAAAAACCTCGTGAACGTCACAAGGTTCCGTGAATGCCAAAAGCATTCGAACGACCAACGAGCACGAAAAGAAAAAGTGGGGATATGCGCGTTAACTGCCCGCCCCCCAGCTCATTTGGAAAAAAAGAGGGGGGAGTAGGCGCTTAACCAACGCCCGCCCGTCCAACTCCATTGAAAATAAAAAAGAGGGGGAGGGTAGGCGTGCGAAACAACGCCCGTCCCACCCGTCTCCTTGAAAATAAAGAGGGGGAGTAGGCGCGTTTAACGAAGGCCCGCCCCACCCGGCTCTGTTACAAATAAAGGGGAGGGGGGGGGGGCGTTTAAACAACGCCCACACCACCCATCTCCTTTTGAAAAAAAAAAGAGGGGGGAGTAGCGCGTTAAACAACGTCTTCCCCACCCGGCTCCCTTGCAAATAAAAATGGGTGTGTGTGTGGAGGGGGGTGGGGGAGGAGCATGAAACAACGCCCACCCCACCCAGCCTCCTTTTGAAAAAAAGAGGGGGAGTAGGCGCTGCGAAACAACGCCCGCCCCACCCAGCTCTCCTTGAAAACAAAAAGGGAGAGAGGGGCATGAACCAACGCCCGCCCCACCCGGCTCCCTTGAAATTAAAGAGGGGGAGTAGAGGGCGCTTAACCAACGCCCGCCCCACCCAGCGCCTCCCTTGCAAATAAAAAAGGGGGGAAGTAGGTGTTTAAACAACGCCCACCCCACCAGCCTCCTTCAAAAAAAAAAAAGAGGGGGAGTAGTCAGGCGGCAACGCCCGCCCCACCCGGCTCCCTTGAAAATAAAAAAGGGGGAGAGTAGGCGCGTTTAACCAACGCCGGCCCTCCCACTCCCTTAAAAAAAGGGGGGGAGGGGGAGTAGATACATAAGATAAAAAGGGGGGGAGACAAAAGAGAGAGAAAGGGAGGAATAACCGCGCTCAACTAACGAAAACCCTTACCCAACAACCTCGCAAGAGAAGAACAGCCACGCACGGACCAAGGCACGATATACTCATATAAAGCAAATAACATCACCTCGAAATTGAAAGCAAAGACTTTATTCACACCAATCTAAAAGACAAAAGACGTTTAAACTAAAATACATTCCACGTTGATAAACTTAACTCACCTATCATGCTCGACACCTAGCAATATCGGTCTAAGGCTTCCACCATCAAGCGACCATCCGCACATTGTGCATTAGCCAAACGAAGATCTTGATCGGCTTCATGCACCAACCTGAGGATATCCTGGATCACGTTATCTTCAACACCGTCCCCGCGAGCAATCGAAAGAGTATCTTCATGATCATCGTACTCCTTGCGCGACTTATCTTGACGAATTAGCCTAAGCGTCCACATTAGACCCGCCTCTTCCTTCAAAAATCGCAAACGAGCCAACCTGGTCCTCAAGGCAATGTCGAGGTACAAGTGTGGACGCGGCCGTCTAAAGTCATAGTATGACCGAGAAGCAGAAGACCCCCCGATGAGGGACCCAAAGATGACAATCGAGATGGCACGATCCATAGTAGCCACCATCATCAAAGAGTCCGCGAATAACCTGGATCGCTGCAAGCGAGCGGTGACATCTTCGTCCCAAAGGCCTCGTTGATCTCCGACGATACTCCACCGGGGGACTCGGCCCGAGTAGCTTGATACGCCCGCACGGCTCGAAATTGCGCGTTTAGCATCCCTGCTTATCTTTCTCTGTGTCTGAAGTTCCTCAACCTCGGCCTTCACGAACAGAAGCCGTTTCAACTCATCTTGTTTGAACGAGCCGAGACTAACATGGAAATGGGCGCTATACCCGTGAAGAAAGTTAGCCATAATGGCGACTTACCAAGCAAAATATATATATGATAGTAGATGTAACGATAACCAAGATTAAGAAACGAGAATAGCACGGGGGTATTTATATACACACATGAAGGAAGAGGGCGTGGAATACGAAGCAATTGCTCATACCCCTTATGCATGCTGAGAAACGTGTCAAAACAAGGTTAAGAGAGAGGATAACCTCGACATAAATATTAGAGACTCAGGAACCAAGGCCTAAGACCAATGTGGCAACGTCGATGAGGTTGGGTAAAAGGGAATCAATCAAAGAGGAAAATTCGATAACATAACGAAAAGAAAAGGAGAGAGATTGAAATATATATAAACTGAGAAGGAAAAGTCCAACAAGCGAAGTGCACGAAATAAATAAGCAAATAAAGGAAATTGTTCCGAAGCTAGCACCTAATCTAACCATCTACCAACAGGCGACAACGAGCAATATCTACGTCCACGGCCTCCTCCATAAGCCTACTTTCGTCACATCAACGTTGTTGGCTTGGGATGCCCCCAATTGGCATCACTTATCGTTTGTAGATGTCTCGAATAATTTTCCCTTTAGCCTTCGCCTGGGGCCAACGCTAGAGTATCTTCGTGTTCATCGCGATCTTGGCGTGCCTTATCCCGACGGCTTGCCTCGAAATCCCATAGTAATACACTTATCTCCTCCCTTAACACCAATAAGCGTTGCGAGCTCATCCCTAGGATAGGATGGGTTCACAAGCCAGAAACAAAATCAAAGATAGAGTGTGCCCGAGAAGGCGTGAATCAAAGCATGGGAGATATGTGAACGACAGGCTAGCGATAGCATACTCAATGGTTGCCTTCATCGTCAAGGATTCGGTGACTAACGAAGCAACAGCGTTGCGGGATGTGGCGGCATCATCCAAAGCATGTTGAATTGCAGATGTTAGTCGACCAGCCTCCTCGCGGTTCTTAACGCGCTTCAAAGCTTCCACATCGAGCACACGCGAAATCCCTTTTAGCTAACCTATGCTCGTAAAGCACCTCAACCTCATCCTCCACCAGTAGCAGGCGCGTCAATTCCAATTTCTTGAACATCGAGACTAACGTGGGGACTGGCGCCAGAGTTAGCGCGTACCCGTGAAGGGAGTGAGCCATCTATGTAAAGTGCTTGACAAGAAAACAAAAATGAAGATAAAGACTAAAATTGATCGAGCTGGAAGATTGGTGCAGCTATATAAAGGAGAGAACGCCATAAACGCTCCAACAACTGTCCTTTTCTCAATGACATGCGATACATAAGAGTACGAAGGATTTGGCTATCGATCATCTCGATAATCGACCCAATAGCCTGGGGGACTAATGTTGATACATGAAAAATAATACCCCTTAACGAGTTGGAGATGCCCCTAAGAATAGAGGTGAACTTGGATTAAGATGTAGGACTTGGGGACTAAACCCAAGCCCAAATAGAAGATACCCATGAAAGATGGGAGGATAAAGGAGGAATTAATGAAGAAGGAAGGGGTTATGTTAAAGAATGGCATTAAGGGTAATTAAGAGGTATTAGGACATGTGTCATGAAGTAGTAAAGAGGGCTTTAGGAAAGCCTATAAAAGAAAGGACAAGGTACAATGGAAAGACAACTCTACCTCTCTTACTATTATTGGAATTGTGAGGTCATGTGTAATAACTAGGATGGGTAGAACCTAAAATGAAATTCACCCCTCAACATGAAGCATGACCTTTTTTTTCTTCCAATGTAACGCAAAAGATTGGATTTGGTGGTAGTCTTTGGGAGCTGAAAGAATAAAACACCCTGATACTTGAAAACCCAGTTCCTTTGTAATCCTCCACTCTCCTTCACCGCCACAAATCTTCTAACAATACACCCAAAGAACATCCACAACCACTAAACTCGTCACCACCTTGACCATGAGCAAGCACCTAAAAAAAAATCATTATATATATAAATTGGACACATTAGTAAGACAACACCATTACCACCGCCGTCACATCATCACCACTCCATCACCAACCACCACCACATACATTAAAGAACACGATTACTAAAACCGTCGTAGTCAAGGTCGGTGTTAACTTTGAAATAAGTCAAACTTGTTTTTGGGTCGTCCAAAGAGTTTGGTTTTGGAAAAGACTCAAACTTGGTCGGTGAGTAAAATTTGGATATATCCAAATTTAGCCTGGCCAAGAATCCAACGTGTTTACTTGATCCTAAAATCTAGGAACTTAATAGCCAAGTTAAGGAAACCATATTCTTATAGGATAAGTAATATTACTCCTATAAAAGGAGGCCTATGATATGAATTTTAGCTATGGAATTCTCAAGGAAATTCTCATTAGAGATGTGAGGAATTCATCCCACCTCTTGGGGTGGATGTGAGAGACTATCAATAGTGTGAGGTGTACATCGTTATGGTGCTTATGGGATACTTATCGATGTTGTAAGATATGTCGTTATGGAGTATTCGTGTGGAGATGTTGGTAAGACATCTTTTTGAGGAGAAGATCATCTTGGTGGTGCTGGATTAGATTATTCGTGTTGAGTTAAAGGCGTCAGGCGTCCATGGTAATCTATGTCAGGGTGTGCAGAGAAGATTATCTCGTTGTGGTAGATAATACGGTAAATATTATCTCATATGGGTGAAGACACTATTTTGGATCTTATAGGGTGCCTGTGAGAGTTCTTGTGTTCGGTCACGTTATGGTGAGTCGATGCGTTGATTAGTCAATCAGTTGTATAATTCTCAATTGGTGGTTCGATAATAAAGAAAGAGGTCGTAGCCATTTTGGTGGATGTAGACAATATAAACACATTGTGTATATTGTTGAACCACGTTAAATCAGTGAGTACTTTATTTCTTGTTGCTTTTTTTTATGGCTTGCGACGTGTGGTTATCTTTCTCTTCTTCTTATCCTAGATCGTAGTGAGGTTCATGGAGCAATCCAGAGATCAAGCTGTTTCTTGTTAGCTATTTTTTTTTCCATGAAGATTAGCATGTAGATGGCTCAACCCCAACAATTGGTATCGTAGCTTTAGTTTGGATAGAAGTTTTGAAGAGAGAAGTTTTGGGTTTTCTGGTTGGCAGAAAATTTTCGAAGACAAAGGATTTGGTTTCATCAAGTATGTTAGGATTTGATGTTACAGCTTCCGAAGATGCAGAGTTTGATGTTTTCAAGTAAATATGAGATTTGATTTCATCAGTTTTGGGAACAAAGCAAAGTAAAGTGTACTTCTAAAGGAATGGGATTATATCAGGTGATCTACATTCGATGTGATCAAGATGTATAGTCTTGATGTTTTGGTGCTCTACATTGGAGATTTGGCATTGATACTTATGGAGCATAAACCCTATGCATGGCTTCAAGTAAGTTTATTTAATCTCTATACTTCGTACCATATTCTTGTGAACTGTTTGATAGACCTGCGTAAGTTGGTTTTCAATTAATCGGTGTTTTCTTAATAAGACATAAGAAGGCAAGAATATATTAGTTGGGATACAAATATTGGTTTGTATGTTGGTGGAAGTTAAGATGTAATATTAGCATGTCAAAGTCTCATTATTGTTAGAACCAAGGGAAACAATAATTTAGCTATCATTCGTCACGTTGGATCATGTTGTTATTTGTCTTTAACCTTGAAGTTGAAGAATGTGAAGATGAATTCATACTCATTCTGCCTTAGTTGTTTGTTACAATAAGGATTTGTGGAAATCTCGTAGAAGGTTTCATTTTGGAAGTATTATTCTTTAGCAGGGTTTGATATGTTCCAGAAGTGAAGAGTTTGATTTTTAGTCTTAGTATTTGAAGCATGTGGCTACAAATAAGTTGCAGGACATGGATCGTTGGATAAGATGTGATATTGGTTGTGGTAGAGCTATAAATTCTTATTATTGTATAAGAAGTAGTTTGTCGATACAATTTCTAGTGGTTTGTTTGTTTGTGTTGAGTTTGACATTGTGTCTCGGTAGAACAATATTTTGGAGTTTCTCTCGATCTTGTTTCGATGGAGAAGCTAGATAGTTTGTGATATTTTGATTCTTGTTGATGACGTTTAGTTGAAGAGTTGTTCGGTTATACACACTTTGAAGTCGACCGGAGCTGGTTAAAGTGCAAGACCATTTGGAGAAACAGGTTGGTCTATATGTGTTATGGATACGTTCCTACTTTGGTGAAGACCCGTTGTGAGGAATTTAAAAGGTATCGTTTGGACACTTCAAGAGTTTAAAGAATAAAGATACAATACTAAAATGTGTATGGTGGTGTGGCTACGAGCTAGCGCATACTATTTAGGAGAAAACACGGTGCATGAATTTGAGTAGGGATACAATTTCGGCGTGTTTTTCCGTCAACCTTTATTATCCATTGGCTATTTGATTTCTTGATGATCAGTGTGAGACTGTCTATTGGAGAGAGCTACATTATAGCAATGATAATATTTGGGGATTTTCTCGTCTACTACAGTTATTGAAATTATGATTTTAATAGTGATAGATCCTGTATAGATGAAGGTAGAGATTTCTTTTGAGAAATTTGGTTCAGCAACGTTATAGTTTCCGTCAAGTTATTTTGACTACATAGTTCGAGAAAATAAACAAATTAGCGTCTTGAATTGCTTGGAGCTTGAAGAAGTTGCCAAAGGATTCAGATTATAGCTGGGTGTGATTGGGTCTTTATGTGATGGACGGATTGTCGGATTTCGAACGTTGGTGTACGTTTGGAGCAAGATTAGAAAAGGTATATTCACAAGAGAGAATGTGTGACGTTACGTATTGTTACAAGGGTAACAGTGAATTCTTCGACGATGATCACAGTTCTATCCGAGCTCGATTGTGTTGTGGTTTGACTGTCATGAAGTCGAAACTACATGTTTGCTATGAAATTGATAAAAGACTATCTTGACAATTATGTTAAAGCCCGTAAAAAGTACATTGTTGTTAAAGCCCGTTGAGGTTGCTGAAGTGATGTAAAAGATTAATATGTCAGCGGTCGAAGTCTCTGTGAAGCTGGACATATGTTTTGGTATGTATGCAATGGTTCAAGAATTGATGAGCTTTTATGGATGAGTAAAACTCAATTGGTGATATATGGTAGTAGAATCATGATCCAATTGGAGATAGGATCGATAAAGCAAGATTCATAGAGATGAGCTTGAGATTTGCACGCAATGACAATGATCCGTGGATTGGTTGTATTTGGTGCGCATTTAGAGTCATGCTCAATATGCTTTGGTACATACAAGATGGTTAGTTTCTTGGAAGCTAACACAAAGGTTGGTTTATTACAAATCAATGCAAAGTTTCTCGTTAACTCGCTTTGGAGGAGATGCTCATGGAAAAGAGCAAGTATGTAATCAGTTGTTTGAAGAAGCAATTGACTTGGCTTGAGTTTAGAGAGGAAGATGAAGACTATGGTTCTGCTAAGGTAATGCTTAGGAAGAGGGTCGGAGGCTATTGTGGTAGTTTTTATTTGGTGATCGAGTAGTTGTAGATGTCATCCCTACGGGTACGGTGCGCAACTTAGAGTTAGTGGCTCGGAATAACGGAATATTAACTCAGGTGGAGCAACGCCAGTCAAGACGGAGCTGTGTTCGTAGTATGGAACAAGTTCGAAGGTGTCAAAGGCTCAAGGCGCATAATGACTGTAACTAAGTTTGAAGGTAGCAAATGGACAATGATCGTGTATGATCTGATTGAGTTGGCATGCAATACACCTATAATGATGCCAATCAATGTGGAGTTGTGAACATAAAAGAGTAAGGTGTATTTTCTCAAGATGTTGCATAACGGGTGATCATATGATGATGGTTGGTGAGATGGTCAAGATTTTTCGTCGTGGTGGAGATTTTTACAATCACAGATAGGTTGGATTATTAAGTCTTAAGTTGATGACGTTCAAGTTTGGTTTTCTCTCTTATGTTCAAGGTTCTACTAAAACAATTTGGGTGAACTACATTTCGGTTTGATTCTATTGAGGATATGTAGGCAACCGGTGATGGTGCAATCGATGTTCAGAAGATGGAGGGATAACAAGTTGATCGTCTCATGCATAAATTCATGATCCGAGGTGGATAATTATAGGTCAAGGTCAGTGTTAACTTTGAAATAAGTCTAGGGCTGCACAAGACCCGCCCATCATACCCAAACCCGCCCGTGCTCCGCTTAAACCAGTGGGTTTTTAATCCGAACCGCCCGTTGTGGGTGCGGGGTTGGTCATGAAAATAAAACCCATTGTCTATGGGTGCGAGGTTGGTTTAGCTAATACCCGCCCAAACTCACTTGAAAAACCCACTAAATATACACCATTGATAAAACTAATCGGAAGTCCTTGATCCTTGAGGATTCTAGGAGGAGAGACTTGAAGATGATAGAAGAGACATGAGTCACTACCGTTGGTGCATGTAAACTTTTATTGTTTTTAATCTGAACTTTAAAGTAGTCGTCTTGTTTAAACTTTAAACTTGTTTTTAATGGAAGTACTAGTGTACTATGTACACTAGTACTTGTTTAAGCTTAAAAATGAAGACTTATGTAGTTATATTTATGGTTTGTTTTTTTAAGTTATCAAGAACTTAAGTAAGTAGTTTATTTAAACTTTAAAACATGTGTGTGAATGATTTTTGAATATAAAGCGGGTTTAAACCCAAACCCGCCCAACCCGTAGCGGGCGGGTAACAAAACCCGCCCGCTGTTTGTGGGTGCGGGGTTGGTTATGAAAATAAAAACCCGCGGTCTGTGGGTGCGAGGTTGGTTTTAGCTAATACCCTCCCAAACCCGCCCATGTGCAGCCCTAAATAAGTCAAACTTGTTTTTTGGGTCGTCCAAAGAGTTAGGTTTTGGAAAAGACTCAAACTTGGTGGTGAGTAAAATTTGGATATATCCAAATTTAGTCTGGCCAAGAATCCAATGTGTTTACGTGATCCTAAAATCTAGGAACTTAATAGCCAAGTTAGAAAACCATATTCTTATAGGATAAGTAATATTACTCCTATAAAAGGAAGCCTATGATATGAGTTTTAGCTATGGAATTCTCAAGGAAATTCTCATTAGAGATGTGAGGAATTCATCCCACCTCTTGGGGTGGATGTGAGAGACCATCAATGGTGTGAGGTGTACATCGTTATGGTGCTTATGGGATACTTATCGATGTTGGAAGATATGTCGTTATGGAGTATTCGTGTGGAGATGTTGGTAAGACGTCTTGTTGAGGAGAAGATCATCTTGGTGGTGCTGGATTAGATTATTCGTGTTGAGTTAAAGGCGTCCATGGTAATCTATGTCAGGGTCTGCAGAGAAGATCATCTCGTTGTGGTATATAATACGGGAAATATTACTCTCATATGGGTGAAGACACTATTTTGGATCTTATAGGGTGCTTGTGAGAGTTCTTGTGTTCGGTCACGTTATGGTGAGTCGATGCGTCGATTAGTCAATCAGTTGTATAATTATCAATTGGTGGTTTGATAATAAAGAAAGAGGTCGTAGACGTTTTGGTGGATGTAGACAATATACACACATTGTGTATATTGTTGAACCACGTTAAATCTGTGAGTAATTTATTTCTTGTTGCTTTTGTTTATGGCTTGCATCTTTGTGGTTCTCTTTCTCTTATTCTTATCCTAGATCGTAGTGAGGTTCATGGAGCAATCCGGGAGATCAAGTATTTCTTGTTAGCTATTTTGTTTCCGCAGTATTAGCATGTAGATGGCTCTGAACCCCAACAATTGGTATCAGAACTTTAGGTTGGATAGAAGTTTTGAAGAGAGAAGTTTTGGGTTTTTTGGTTGGCAGAAAATTTTCGAAGACAAAGGATTTGGTTTCATCAAGTATGTTAGGATTTGATGTTACAGCTTCCGAAGATGCAGAACCAAGTATAAAACACAATTCATTCCAAATATCACTAGTGTGAATCACCTTTGGGCAGGTTCACACTTGCAACATTCAAAATAAATCAAAAGCTAACCTTGCTTCAACTGAAGAATGATAAAAAAAACTCGTTTATCACTTTCTGATTCCCGTGTTTTGAATTACGAGCCTCTTCATCTCTTTATTTACACTAAGCCACATGCAAACAGAATTTTATGGTATGTCTTTTGACTTCCGAGTTTTTACGAAAGTTGTAACTTTAGAAGGGTCTATAAGTAGGAAACATAGTTCATATTTGTGATATCTGGAATGAATCATGTTTCCTACTTATAGACCCTATGTTTTATGTTTTCAATTAAATATGAGATTTGATTTCATCAGTTTTGGGAACAAAGCAAAGTAAAGTGTACTTCTAAAGGAATGGGATTATATTAGGTGATCTGCATTCGATGTGGTCAAGATGTATAGTCTTGATGTTTTGGTGCTCTACATTGGAGATTTGGCATTGATACTTATTGGAGCATAAACCCTATGTATGGCTTCAAGTAAGTTTATTTATTCTCTATACTTTGTACCATATTCTTGTGAACTGTTTGATAGACATGCGTAAGTTGGTTTTCAATTAATCGGTGTTTGCTTAGCAAGACATAAGAAGGCAAGAATACAGTA
Organism: Papaver armeniacum; assembly: GCA_023531295.1. Lineage (NCBI taxonomy): Eukaryota > Viridiplantae > Streptophyta > Magnoliopsida > Ranunculales > Papaveraceae > Papaver > Papaver armeniacum. Next base: position 31,782 of record JAJJWW010017332.1, read on the forward strand.
GTTGGGATACAAATATTGGTTTGTATGTTGGTGGAAGTGAAGATGTAATATTAGAATGTCAAAGTCTCATTATTGTTCCGAACCAAGGGAAACAATAATTTAGCTATCATTCGTCATCAGTTCGATCATGTTGTTATTTGTCTTTAACCTGAAGTTGAAGAATGTGAAGATGAATTCATACTCATTCTGCAGCCTAAACACCACTTTTACTTAAGTTTTGCATATAAGATGAGTACACTGGATTCACACGATTTAACTTGGCAGTGATTACATACAATCCATGTTTGGGTTAAATGCAACCTAAACACCACTTTTAGAATTTTGATTTATTTTATTTCAAAAGTAACTAAATACAACCCGAACAAGTCAAATCGAATCCTACTTATAATCCAAAAACTATCAACCCAAAACAACTTTAACGATGGTAAGCTTATATTTAAATGTTTTATATTCTTTCTTCTTTACTAAATCAACTATTATTCAAATCCTATAACAAAATCTAGGCCAAACTCTAGATGGATCAAATCAAAATCTTTATTGTTCAAATGAAGTTTAGGTCATGAAGACAATGAAGAGGTAAGCTTAAACATCCTTGTTTTTTTTTTGTTGCGTGGAGAAAACAAAAAGGGTTTTGAAAAAAGAGGAATATAGGGGTTCTCAGCATATTCTTCAAACCAATTTCTACATGAAAGAAAAGCTAGCAAACAATCTCCCTCTCCGGCTGTGATGGTCACTTCTTCATCTCTACGATAAGGAAAAAAAAGAAGATTATTAGTGGGTTTGGATATCAGAAGCAGAAGTCATAAGCGGACATATTTTGCTTCACAAAAAGTCAATTTTTTTACTTTTAGAAGTCATTCAAAATGTTGCACCCAAATTAACTTCCTCTTTTTTGCTTCTAGAAGTCAAAAGTTACTTATGGATGTGTATCCAAACGTTTGAAGAAATAATATTCTAAGGTTTACATGGATTACATATAAAACTATTATTAAGAGTAATTAAGGTTGTATTTAGCTAACTATAAATTTTAAATGGGTTGTGTTGGAAACAATGAACACAAAATCAAAACGAATCTCAAACAGCTGAGTCGCGGACTAGGTCGCTATCTTTAAGGTGTTTCGCGACTCTGCCTCTTGATTGTGTGCTAGCAATCGATTCTTGTCGAAAACCCTATGGGATAAAACAGCTGATACTCTCTTGTTCGATTACTCTGCACTATGAGAAATCAAACTAACATATACTCTCTCTAACACTTGCTCAGAACTCGAAATAGATGAAAAAATTGTATCTTCATCTTCTCCAGAAACTTTTCTTATATAACTCAAAAACATCAATACGGTTTTAATGAAAATAAATTTCGCAATAAGTGCGCACTGAAAATCCTCCATAACAGTCATAAAATGGCAACATTAAATTTACCAAAAATTAATATAATTAATTAGGAATATTAAGTTGAAAATCGTTTTTGGAAATCAAGAGTTAAAAACAGCAAAAATAAGTTTCTGGATCAGCAGACCTCCCAAGGCCCCGCTCTCCCGGATTTTAATAAACAAATATTATAGATATATAAATATACCTATTCAAATGCATGAGGTGAGACTTGAACCCAAATCTATAGTGTGGGAGCCCAAAATTATACCACCACACTATTTCTTTAATTGTGATATAAAATTACAATACTATGTTTTTTTAAATATATATCCCAACAGGTTGTGCTCTTTGATCTAAAATACAATTTAGAGATGGATTATACCGATGTTATGCGTGACCGTGCGGACAAAGACAACCCAATTACTTGAAATTTTGTTGAAACTTGAATTTGGCATTTATAAGGAGTAACCTTATTTCATAAATAACCACAATGGAATCTATCCATATATATGTTTCCGCCCTATACGTTTTTTTTTTTAAGTAGTACAACGGTAATTAATTGGGATGATTGACTTGAGTTCGAAACTCGCTAGCACGAGATTTTTGACCGACAAAAAATAAATAATCTAAAATAACCACCAGTTCTAGAGGGTATAAATGTGTCTTTCGAATCTATCTTTCTATCATCTAAAATAACCACCAATTTTAGAGGATATAAATGTCTCTTTCGAATCTTTCTTTCTATCATTTTATAAACAGTAGTTCTGGATAGACCGTTCAGAAAACTACTACGCCAAAACCACCGTGTGAGAGGGAGAGGTGGGCCTTGATTTCTGGGGATTTGCAGGGGTCCCATTAAAGTGTGAGTTGGGTCCACCTAATGTGTCAACCGTTTTGAGGTGGTTTAGCTGCCCGGTCTGTTTAAATCAGAAACGAGAAAGCCCCGACTCTCTCTCTGTCTCTGTGTAAGTAGAAATTGGATAACAAATTGAACATTGAAGAAGAAGATGAATGTATCAGATGATGATGTTTGGTTTGAAATCTGTTTTCGTCTTCCTCTTGTTTCAATCTTCAAATTCAAATGTGTGTCCAAGGTATGGTTTTCTACTCTCTCAAACCCTTATTTCATTAACCAGTGGTATAAACTCCACAGTTCATCACTCCCATGGGGATTAGTTCATTTTGATAATAATATTCCAGTAGAAGAAGGTGATAATAACAACAAATTAAGAAGAAAGTTTGCAATTGCATATCCTTATTCACATTCACAATTTGTATATCAACACCAGAATGGCTTTTCATTCAACTTTATGGATCCAAATTTCCCAGATAGTGATAATAATGACCAAGAATGGAGAGAAATTCACCTGTTAGGTTCAAGTAATGGACTGGTTCTTTGCTATACAAGCTTATCTCAGCGCAATAAAACTGTTTATGTTTGTAATCCACTCACCCAAAAATGGGTTTCACTCCCTCCACCACCACCAGTACAAGGTGGTTGGGTTGTGACTGGTTTCGTGTGTAATGATGAATGCTTTTCATCATCATCTACCGGTTTCAAGGTTATCCGTATACCAAAGTTTGCAGATGGAGCAAAAGAGTTTATGGTTTGTGTGTTTGATTCTGAAATGGGTGAATGGAATGTGTATATTATGTTTCATGTCCTCAATATGTTACTTGGAATTTCTCGTATTATGACAATCTTATTTCCCATAATGGTGTTTTCTACTGGTATCAGAAGATTAATTAACAGCGAGATTTTAGCTGTTAGTGTGAATGGAGGAACCAGCCATGGAACTTATGGTAATGAATTTAGGTTGATCGATTTGCCCGATGGAGCAATGGATGGTGATATCATGTTAAGTCGTCATCTCGGGGAATCAGAAGGATTTATTTGTTTCGCTGTAGTTAAGGAAAGGGAGAGGAGTTTGAGTATTTGGGTGCTAGAGGGTGAATGGAGTTTGTTGTGCAAGGATAATGACTTTCATGATATTTTAGCAGAAATGGAATCTTTGTTGAAAGGTGGAGTAGGTGCGGTTGATTTGATTACGAAAATTGATGTTTTAGGGGTTTCAATCCAGTTGACAAAAATGTAGTTATACTCAGTTACAACAGGCGCATTTGGGCCTATAACACCATAACCAAGGGATATGAACAACTCTCCCACCTGGGTACCAGTGGTTCTGCTTCTCATGTTAATCCTTCTATCCTGAGTGCCAATGGTTCTCCTTGTTATGTGAATTACTTAACATTTGTTCTAAAGCCAAGGCCGACAGTACTTCCAACAGTCTCTTGGTGAGACACTTAAATGTTGGATGTTCATATATGAATGGGAAAGAAGGTGCCTATTGTATCTTGTTTCAAAGGGAGTGCACTAGTTAACAGGACTATGATGATTCCAATGGAACCAGACTTTTGGGTTACAGATACATTAGCAGAAAGGGGCTTCCACTTGCATGCAATTGCTCTGCTGGTAGTTTACATTCCACACTCGCTCTCAGAACTCAGATTAAAAGGTATTCCATGTTTGCTGTCCATCCAATTTTGTTTTTATAGTTTTATTTTGGACGGGTACGTTTATATTCCATGTCCTCTGTTAGAACTTAGATTACAAGGTATACTGCAAGTTCATCAGTTAATGTACTGCATTGGCCTTATTTTCTTTTTAATTTTTATTTTCTTGTGCCTCATTTTTGAATGGTTGTTTTATGTTCAGCTTTCTTTCTAAGCCAATAAGGCTTTATCTTCGGAATGTCATATATAATACCAACTGTTGTCAAATGAAGACATAATTTTGATGTTGGCTGAAGTAAGATGGAATAATAGATGTTCACAAACCTTAACTTTTATGCTTCAGTAAATCAACAAAATTATTATCTTTTGGAGATTTAGGTACACTGAATTAAGTAATTTCTTACTGCGTTGTAGCGATCGTGGAGATGGTCCAATAAAGTCAGTTGTGTGCAGTCTTATTTTTGAGGTCTCTCATTTTTTAGCATTCTAGTGACCTAGTGTAGTGCATCAGAATAGCAGGGGATTGAGTATATTTTAGGCTGTAGCTACACTTGGTGAATCTTTTGGCAGAGGAAAAGCACAACTAGCTGAAAAGATACAAGTAGGATGTATGAGTTTCATTTCGGAAGGAAGCCATTCTCATCAGATTGAAGCCATGAGATTTTGGCAGGGAAAAGCGCAACTAGCTGCACTTAGTGAATCTTTTGAGCATTCTCATCCAGCGACGGAACCAGGAATTTATGTTTGGGTGGGCTAATTTTTTTTTTCTCGAACTCTGAACTTAATTCATCTCAACTGCGAGAATGACAACTGTAGTAATATACTTAAAGCGAGTATGGGTATGCCACACGATCTCTTTTCCTTGGAGCACAAAGCTTGGAATCAAATTTTTTCAGCTTGTAACTAATATAAGGGACGAATAATTTGCGTATCGAAAATAATAATCCAGATTTATTTAGCGTCGAAGGTCTTCTCTTAATTTTTTTCTAGTTTCAAAGGTTATTATAAGGATGCAAAAATATTTGGAGTTTGTACATATACACATAATAAGTCATGACATATTGTATTTTTGTCTCATGAATACACAACATTTTTAGATTATACATAGATATTCATAAAATTGTTGTCACTTCATAGAAGAAAAATGAATTTTTGGACAAACACTTGTTTTTTTTTCTTTTTTTATATAAAGGTGGACTAACGCTTGCTTAGTTAAGGACAAGACACCCCCATTTGACATAGTTTTATTTTATCAAATTGACACGTAACAAGTGAGCCCATTCAATACCTGATTTTAAGAAACATCATGAATACTTGTTTTTCCCTATAGCATTTGAACGGTTGAGATGCTATTCAAAAATTAATCCATGTGGGACCGGGTTCCAAAATCTTCTGATTTCTTCCACGCAGAATCATATCTTAACAATTAATGGGCTAATTAAAATTTACACCTGGGCTAAATTTTACAAGTATTAAAAATTACACTAACAAAAGATCTTAAATTTTGGGGTGGGCTTCAGCCTGGGTAAGCCACCCCCTAATACCGTCCCTGTTCTCATCAGATTGAAGCCATCAGATTCTGTTAAGCTGTCTTATGGGGTAAGGATGAAAAGATGTTTTTGGAAAGAAATAGCAAATTGATGGTCAAAGGTCTTAACTTCGTGTATTATGTTTGGCCCTTGGAGATTTGAAGGAGATTTCGTGGTAGCAAAATTTTCGCCACACCCTATTCAATTTGGTTCTCCCCTTAGTATATACGCCAGAGGATAAAATGAGAAGACCACGTGTCAAAAGCAGAGCGTTCTAGATCATAACAGATTGGAGAATGATCCAATGGTCATAATGGACTCCATATCAAGATTTGCTGAATCTTTTTTAACCAACTAAACTAACAGAACTCAAAATTTTGAGGTTTTCTTGATTCTTGCTTTTCCTCCAATTTTCTTCTTCTTCTTCTTCATCTTCAACTATAAAAAGACAGATGAATGAATCAAAAACCCATTCATTCAATTTCACACACCCAAAACGAAAACACTCAGTCCATTGAAGAAGAAACAAAATGTTGCAGTCAATGAATGTGTTTCATCATCAAACAACACGACCCAAGTTCTTGCATTTCCCTTCTTCTTGCCATGGAAGAAGAATTTCGCATAAACCTCCTGTTCTTGTTTATTTTCCTCCAACAATGTAAGTAGCACAGTACTACTTCATCATCCTCTATTTTTAATCTCTGGGTTCTTCTTCTTTCATGAATTTTTAGTTGGGTTTTGTTGATTTGATACAGGGAATTCAATATCAAGTTCTTGCATTGTTCTAGAAAATCTGTTCTTGTTTCTTCTCCTGCAACAACGTGAGTTCATTATCTTCAGTTCTGAATCTCTGGGTTTTTTTTTTCTTCATGAATTCATAATCCGGTTTTGTGAATTTAATAATAAATCTTTTCTTGTTTCTCCTGCAACAATGTGAGTAGCAGTAATTCATTATCTTAATTCAATTCAGTTCAATCTTTTGGTTCTTGGTGAATCTTGCTCTACTATCTTGCATTTATCTGCAATTCAGGCAGAAATTTCTGGGTTCTTAGTTGTTTGCGCACATAATTTACAGGAAATTTAGTTCAGTACTATTTGCATTGCCTAGAGACAGTGAAGAACTCTCATCTGACAATGAAGAACATACTGGTGCTTCGATTTCGTCAGATAATGGAGAGTATGTGGTTAGAGAAGCCACACTTGATGAAGAGTTTTGGGTAAGTAATTTCGGAATCTTGCTTTTAATTTGGTCTCGTGAATAAGATTTTGAAGGTGGGTTTACTTGGGGTTTTTGAGTAGGCGTCAGCATGGTTGAAGGCAGAAGGATTTTATGAAGAACACCCACAAGATCGGTTTGTATTACGTATCTGACAACTGAATTTAATTTCGTCCTAATAGGGAGTTCAGGACTATTTTCGAGATTATAATTTTTTTATACTTTCTGTTTTTACGCAGTTATGTTGGTAGCTTCAAAAAGAAACACGCCGAGCAGGTAAAATTACACTTGCAATTACTGAAAATTAGCATAACATATGAGTAGTGCTTCTTATAGACTCGTGTCAATCGATGTAGGAGTATAATGTAATAAAGAGGCGATGTAAGGAGCGGACTATACAGCCATACATGTGCATTATCGCTGTAAGAAAGGAAGGCGAGAATGCGCTTAAAATTGTCATTGGAACTCTGGATTATCGCGTCAAGTACCTGTTACGGGGGGAGACTTACCCTGAGGTGCACTAGACTTTGGGAAATTTTCTAATTTAAGTTTGTAGCAGTTAGTAATTTGATATTGAGGATCACTTAAAAATTTGAATATCCCTTGATTGCGCAGGAAGTTGTGAAGGTTAAGATGTTTACCACATTTAAAAAAGAGCATCACAGAGATATGTCATAATCTCGAATGTAACTGTTGCCCAAAGTGCTCGTCGAATTGGTGTTGGAAGCAGCATGCTGAAGTTTGCAATTGAATATGCAAAAGAAAACGGTAAGCTTACCTTTCTCTGCAATGTGGGAGACTAAACCCCACCATGTGTAAGGCTTAAAACTGCTCTAGTTATTTCCTGTCGGACCCCCAAATTGCATGCTCTGGCTAATAATCTTGATGCGACAGGTATAAAACAAGTATTCTTACATGTTCGCCGAGATAACAAACCAGCACTGGCACTATACGAAAAACTGGGATTTACGGTAATACTAATACTTTTACAGATCATCTGTATTTCATTCAGTTCCTGATGGTTATTACTTTTGCTCAAATAACAACCAGGTCCTGACATGAACGATTTTCCTTTCAGATACTTGAAAAGGCGACGTCTACCCCTCATCTGGAAGAACATAACCTATACTTGTGCAGCATAGATCTGTAGTTAGATTTTACTAGCTCATTCTTTAAAACTAACAAAGGTTTTGTCTGAAATTTTGTAAATATCTGACAGTAGTATTCAGTGGGAGCTAGCATAAATGTAAAGTTCATATAAACAAGTTTTTCATTGTTAGTTGTTACTCAACATTGATTCTGCATTTTAAGGATCATAATCCGTCATTTGAGACATAAACATGGAAATTACTTTTAAAGCAAAGTAAGCCGATCTGTCTTTCCGAGAATGAGCTGTTTAAGTTTTTCATATTGTAATCCACCTGACACTCTGATGTGGTCTGTCTTAAGTTGAAGTAGCTTTTCATATTGTAATCCAACGGAGCCCCAGGCTTTTCTGTTCCCATCCCTGCTAGTTGTCCTTTTTACCAATTCATTGCTTCACTTCAAATCTGGTGTTGTTAGACCCAAACAGGACAATAACAGATCCTGACCGAATTTCACTGATTAGCTCAATTTTGATAGACTTATTTTGCATTTAGAGTAGGGGTGGGACTTGGGTTGGTTGGGCGGGTTCAAAGGCTTGGCCGAGGCTGATCCGAGCTAGGAATTCTTTGCCCAGATTGCCCATTGAACCCATGGACCCCATTGAGGTGTTGTCCAAGTCCGCTCAAGTTATGTTCCTCGGGTTCCCCGGGTTCCGCTCAAGTTTGTTAATGTGATAATATAATAAATTTAGTAATAATAAAATTTAATTGCTCTATTTATTTTTAAATTTCCAAATAATCGAAGTTTATTTATACAATAATATAAACTCTTTTCATATTGAATAATTAATGAGATAGATATAATTTATATTTTCATTAATAAATTTGAAGACAATATCTAAAATTTCACTAAATAGATGATAATACCAATTATAAAAAATATCTTATATATAGTTCTTCGGGTTGGGCGGGTTGTTTGAGTTAGAAATATTTGTGCCCATGCTTGCCCAAATTTAACTCGGGTTCATAAAATTTATGCCCAAGCTTGCTCAAAGTTTTGAAATATATTGCCCATGTCCGCCCAACGTTCGGGTTGGGTGGGTTGACCAAATTTGGATCCAACTAGTGACAGTTGTCTCCACTTATGGAGCCAAATTCATCAAGTTGCTTCCACTTTGGTTTAACGTCATTTGAGAACAAATATTATAGTACATTTATATGAACATATAAATCACACAGTCCATAGATACGAAAATGACATTTAAAACGCGACAAATCAATTGTTTTTAGCCTGCGATAGTAATGCTAAATAGAAAGTAAAATAAAAATAAAACAAACAATAATCTCTAAAGACATGTCAATTATTTAGTTATGACTTTGGTGGAATGAATCACAGTATTGAAAAGCACAATGCTCTGGATTGATCAATTACATACATACATTACAGAAAGTATGCATATTTCTATGGATTGATCAATAAAGAAAATTACATAAGCATTGCAGAGAGGAGGTTTCCAATTTTTCTACCAGTATAATGCTTGTGTTGATCATCATTTATAGAGATCCATTGTAAAGACCATAATATATGCAAATTAAAAGCGTGCTTCAATGAAACATTTTATTCAAACCATTAGAAGGTTGTAGTTTAAGATGTTCACCAATAAGATGCAACACGATAAGAAGTAAATTAAATGGAGCCAACTAGATCAAGTTGTCTCCATATATGGGAGCAACTACCACAAGTTGTCTCCAGTAAAAATTATACAGAAACAAGTAGCCAAAACAAATGGAGCTAACTAGCCCAAGTTGTCTTCATAAACATAGCCAACTAGCACAAGTTGTCTCCAAAACTGGGAACAACTAGCACAAGTTGTTTCCAAATCTGTAGTCTTAAGACTAGTTGTGCTAAAAATATAAGATCAAGCATAAATGATAAATCTTCTGACACCCTTGAGTTTAATACTTTAATGTGTGCGCAAAGAGAAATGTTCATTTATACTTATAATTTCATTCTCATTCAGTATACATACAAAAATCAAAGAGTAAAAACACAATAATGTTGTAGTTGCAGGAAATCCCACACTACACCCCTCACTATATCTTGATAATAATTTCTAGATCTAAACTTATTAATCATCTAAATTTCAAATATAAGTGCTAGAAATTTAAATAGACACATAAGATTTTTTTACGTGGTTCGATCAATGTGATCTACATCCACGATTCTTCACTATGATTGTTGAGGTTACATTAATATTACATTGGAATCTCCATTAATGGATATTTTCTAGAGCTCTAGATCTAATTATTTGGGGAAGAAGATGATAAAGAAAATAAATCTCTCCCTAAAAATATCTCTCTCCAAAATATCTCTCTCTCTCCTACCAAAATTATCCTCTTTTTCTCTCTCCTGCTCTCCTCTTTATATAGGTGTTTACATAGTGGATGACAGCTCACATACAGCTCATATTCTCGCGAGCTCTTTGATAATTTCGCAGGCTCTTGCTACTTTCTCGCGAACTCTTCATACCTTTTCTCGTATTTCTGTTGGTTTCGTCTGTTACGTTATTTTTGATGTTAGTTTGCGACGGTTTCGCAATGTTGCTAATGACAATATCGCGAGTATGTTGTTGTTGCGATATTTGGATCCTACATCTTGCCTCTTTTTTCTTGAATATTGCTTGAAGAGCGATCTTTAAGAAAAAATCCGTTGTTGTAGTAGTCTTTGATCTTTATTGATGAAGGAATGAGCGAAAGAATACTGGACTTGAAAAGTACGTACTTGCCTCTATTCTTTTGCGAAGTTCCGAATCTCTTAATCCTTGAAGTATGCGAAGTATGAAGTATCTTTGAAGAAGTATAAGAAGTACTCAATCCTCGAAATATATAAGAAGTATGAAGTATCCTTTGAGAAGTATAAGAAGTACTTAATCCTCTAAATATAAGAAGTATTGTGAATCCATTATGCGAAACTCCCGCTCCATGTTCTTTGCCTCGTGCTATGTCTTTGTAATGCAAATAAAAATTTAGATTAGTATTCCACATTTCTTTTATCAAAGATATTTATTTAATTTCAAGTTCAAATCATTTTTCTTTGTTTTGATTTCCTTTGTATAACTCATTTCATTTCATCCGATAAAACATCCTTCATGGAAATGATCCTAATAGGTACCCCCTTGTATGACGCACTTTAGGTACATTGCCTCTTGCGAAATCATAAGGTAAATTCGCGAACTAGGGTGTACGCCATAAAGGTTTTCCCACTACTACTCTCCATGTTGGATATCATTCTCATTTGAAACAAAGCAAGTATTTAAGGGAAATATATAAATTGATCTTTGCGAGATATTGTTCTCGGTTTCTCTTGTAATATCTGCGAGATTTTTCTCGAATTATTGTAATCGTGAAATCTTTGTAGTTCTGAAATCTTTGTAATTCTGCGATTATCTCGCCTTTTGTAAATCAAATCAAAAATCTTTTATTTTTTTGTAAGTAAAATGTTCAAGGAAAGTGGTACTTAGCTTTTGTGGTTTGCTGCTGTTGTTGTCTCTTGCGAAGTATATGATTTGCTTGCGAAGCTAGCATCCTTGAAATGTATGAACGTCGCATAAAATATAATTATCTCGCAGCAAAAAGAATTGTGAGAAATGAGATTTGAACCCTCGACCTTCCTCTTGCATATTCTCGCACCATACCAATTGTGCTAATCCTCATTTGCGAAATTAACTTGCGAGATAGTCATCAACTTTCTTCTTTATGAAATAGGCAAAGTCCTTGCGAAATTTCGCATAACAAAAGTAAATGTGCGAGAGCAAGAATTGATCCTGCGACCTCCTGCTTGCATTCATGCCTCCCGACCAACCGTGCTAGCCCCCTGCCTCTGCGAAGTGTTTTCTGCGAAATAATCACTTACTTTCTTCTTGCGAGATACGTTGCGAAAAGTCCATGCGAAAAATACATGTTTGTTGGGATTTGAACTGCGACCATGAACTCACTAACTTCGCAGGTGACCAACTGTGCTGCCTCTTGCTTGCGAGATAATGAAACAACCAAAAATTCTTTGCGAGGAGGGAGATTCGAACCCGCGACCTCTGGTTTGCATACTTCTTCTCTGACCATCTGGTCTGCTTGCTGCTTGCGAAATAATGAAACAATATTGCGAATATACTCATTTTCTCCTCTCTAGGCTGTAGAAAAAATGTGAAAAAATATGACTATGGCGAGATTTGATCTTGCGACATCAAGCTTCTTCGCTCCAACTCAAACCATCTGTGCGAGCTTCTTTTTGTGATAAAAATCACAGCGTTTTGTTCTTATCCTTTTCTTCATTCTTCCTTAATTTCCTTCAACAATTTTCCTTTTGATTTTTCTCCTGAACACGAAATTCTTTCATTCAAACTTTAATTTTCTTCCTTGAATTTCATCACATCAACCTATTTTTTTCTCTTCCTCTTTTCATGTCCTTGAATTGTTGACGGTATTTTCTCCCTGAAAGTGTGATTTCTTCCACAAAACTTCCATTTTTGAACCTAAACTTTGTAGATCTAGAAAAATATGAACAATAGCTAATCTTCATGGAAATTTCTTGAACCAACAAGCTACAGGAAGGATAAAATCCATTATTCTCTCCCTGTTTCTAGCGCATATGTAGTTGCAGGAAATCCCACACTACACCCCTCACTATATCTTGATAATAATTTCTAGATCTAAACTTATTAATCATCTAAATTTCAAATATAAGTGCTAGAAATTTAAATAGACACATAAGATTTTTTTACGTGGTTCGATCAATGTGATCTACATCCACGATTCTTCACTATGATTGTTGAGGTTACATTAATATTACATTGAAAATCCCCATTAATGGATATTTTCTAGAGCTCTAGATCTAATTATTTGGGGAAGAAGATGATAAAGAAAATAAATCTCTCCCTAAAAATCTCTCTCTCCAAAATATCTCTCTCTCCTACCAAAATTATCCTCCTCTTCTCTCTCCTGCTCTCCTCTTTATATAGGTGTTTACATAGTGGATGACAACTCACATACGACTCATATTCTCATGAGCTCTTTGATAATTTCAGAGGCTCTTGCTACTTTCTCGCGAACTCTTCATACCTTTTCTCGTATTTCGTTGGTTTAAAATGTCACATACGTTATTTTTGATGTTAGTTTGCGACGGTTTCGCAATGTTGCTAATGACAATATCGCGAGTATGTTGTTGTTGCGATATTTGGATCCTACAAATGTAGTAATATCCAAACAGAGGGACCAAATTTAGGACATGACATGAATAATATCCCTTGGACGATGAGAACTTAATAAAACCTTGCATGCATAGATGCACTCCATGCTATTCATAGTTTGATCTTAAATTCAATGCCCACAAAGTCAGTAGATTAGAACATATCATTAGTAAGACACTCCATTCATTGTTAATGGTTTGTAGATTCAATGCCAACAAATTCACAAATTATAACATGTCGAGAGTACTCAGTATATCTAAAGCTCATAAACTAGTTTTATCAAATATGAATGATTCTAGATACCTAATGTTGGTAGCATATCAATTTAGCAACTACTCCTAAATTGTATTTAGGTTAAATTAAAAAATCTCGAATCGGACTAATGAATTTCGAAAACAAAATATAAGTTACGACATATGAGGAGTACTTACAATGATAATGGCAGTAATGGATTCACTCTCTAGTTACTTCTTATTGAGACGTTTGGTCATGGGGGGAAACAATGAATTTCAGCCCGATTGGTAGGGCTTCGTTTTGGCAATACTCATGCCTTCACCTGATTCCCATTTCAGTTTCCGTTACAGCAACAGACTCATCCTTGATGTAGGACAACAAACTCCATCTCCTCTCTGCCGAATTCTTCTTATGTCCCTCATCCCTTCTAACTATCAAACCCATCTCAACAACTAAAACTTCATCATAATCATCAAGAGCATCTCCATCACAAGCCATCTCCTAAATCTCCATAAAACAATCACCAAGTTCCTCAACAAATCCCCGCATCCTCGCACCCACTCATCTCTCAGCTCTAATTCTTGTTGTCCGCAATAGCAACTCCCAACCATGCATTCCATCACTAACATCTAGTAACTTCGATTCCATTTCCATGTTGCACAACAATAATCAATTAGGTCAACTCCATCTCAAATACCACAAACATCTTCCAATTCCTTCTTGAATCAATCACAAATAAACGCCAACCCAACTCAAAATTGATCGATAACTTTCAATTGCTTCATTAGAGAGCTTCAATTTCTCCATTTTATGTAAATCAAATCCCTAATTCCTGATCCTTCTCTGCTTTCTCTAATTTTTTGGTTACACAACAATCGAACTCAACAAGTACCCATGACTGAGATCAATACCAGATATCAAAACCTAAAATTGGGATCTCACATGAATCTTCAACGATGAAGAAGAAGATGGACCGCTGCTTCTGATGATTTCGGGATTTGATTCACAAATAGGTGACAAAAAGAGAGAAATGTTAATATATCTGGTGATGAAATTGGTGTATTTTGAGGTGGTGGTGGAATTGGAGGTGGGATCGATGGGGGTGTTGTTGGTGGTGGTGATTGCCGGAGAGAAAGAGAAGAGAGATACGTGATAACTCACTGAGATGGTGATGATGGATATGGAGACAATTGTGGTGTTAGTTGTGGTGGCGACGGAGATGGAGACGGTGGTGGCAAGTGAAGGAGATGGTGAAAGTTTCATTGATTTTTCTCGAGTGAGAAGTAAAGAAAGAAACTGAAGCAGAAGGTATAAAGGTTAAAAAGGAGATTAGGTGATTATGTTTTTGTTCATAATTTCATTTATGCCATTGAGGGTATTTGTGATGGACCCATGAATACTAGGGGTGTTTATAACATTCCCACTTTTTGATAATCTTGTAAGTAATCATGTAATCATCATTTTGATTTGAATGAATTGAAATGTGATTTCCGGAACAAAAAAAAAAAAAAAAAAAAGTTATTAATAGAGGTTACCGATTTCACATAAAAACTACTCCCTCCGTCCCACTATTAGATGACCTAGTTGAAGTTTGCACAATTCTTAAGGCAATGAATGAAATGAGTGTTTTTAAGTATTTTTTACAACTATGCCCTTATAGATAATAGTTTTTAAAATTTAGAAATCATTTATCTCCCAAACTATACCATAGATTTTCGTAAATTTTGTACCGTTGAAAATCATTTTAAAACACCTACGTAACTAGTATAAACATGAATATCAAATTATACATATTTCTTATGATACCGATAATCAATCAAAAGGGTAATTTTAGAGATATCCCCTTGATTAGTGAAATAGGTCAACTAATGATGGGACAAGATCTTAGATCAAGAGGTCATCTAATTGGTGGGACGGAGGGAGTATTTTTTACTTTATAAAAATTGTGGCACTCTCCACAGTATTCCGGACCCAGGGGGTGTTGTAAATTCATTGTTTTGCATATTTAGCCAAGGCATTAGCCACATGACTGCATAACTAGAGTTCCCAGGTCCATAGAGTGCACATCTCTCCCTTTTAGCCCATATCAAGTGTTACTCTCACTCATGTTAAATGTAGACTACTGAATTTACTCAGACAAAAATATGCCACGTAGCAGCAACACGAACCACTAGTATGTGGCCATACGGTCCATACCATCACACAAGAATCCAACAACCACGGTAACTCAAAGCAAAAAACCAAAAAAATCTATCACATTATCCAAAAGAAATTTGAGCCATTGATCACATAATTCTAACGGTTAAAATCACTGAAGATCACAAGCACCATATCCACAAACATATCACAATAAACATTAAATCAAAAAAACAAGGATAACAAAATCTTAAAACTTCCATTCATCCTTGCAGAAACTTGAAGAATCCATCACCACCAAAAATGGCCTCCATTGCCGTCAATGCTCGTTTCTCAGCCACAACATGCGACCGTAAAACAACCGAAATCAGCCGTGAAACACTAAAATCCTTCATGGGTCTTAGAAAAACCAACCAAAACGCTTCCATCTCACTTACACAATCTCTATCAACAAGTACTCCACATTTCAACCCTGCTAGAAGAAATTTTACTTCCATCAAAGCAGGTAAATCAAGTCCTAAAGTAACAGGAAGAAATCTCCGAGTTGCGGTCATTGGTGGTGGCCCTGCTGGTGGAGCAGCTGCTGAAACCTTAGCTAAAGGTGGTATCGAAACGTTCTTGATCGAAAGGAAAATGGATAACTGTAAACCATGTGGTGGTGCAATTCCACTATGCATGGTTGGTGAGTTTGATCTTCCGTTAGACATCATCGACAGACGTGTTACTAAAATGAAGATGATTTCGCCTTCAAATGTTGCAGTCGACATTGGTCAGACTCTTAAACCAGATGAATATATCGGTATGGTACGTAGAGAAGTGCTCGACCAATATCTTCGTGAAAGAGCAGAGAAAGCTGGAACAAAGGTAATTAACGGTTTATTCTTGAAAATGGATTTACCGAAAGAACCAAATGCGCCTTATGTTCTTCACTACAGTGCTTATGATGGCAAAACTGGTGGTGTTGGTACAAAAACCACGCTAGAGGTGGACGCAGTCATCGGTGCAGATGGGGCGAATTCTCGCGTAGCTAAAGCAATTGGAGCTGGTGATTATGATTATGCTATTGCATTCCAAGAGAGAATCAGAATCCCAGATGAGAAGATGGTTTACTATGAAAATCTTGCAGAAATGTACGTCGGTGATGATGTGTCGCCTGATTTTTACGGATGGGTGTTTCCGAAATGTGATCACGTCGCAGTGGGTACGGGTACAGTTACTCACAAAGGAGATATCAAGAAATTTCAAGTGGCTACTCGGCTGCGTGCCAAGGATAAGATTCTAGGCGGAAAGATTATCAGAGTAGAGGCACATCCTATTCCAGAACATCCAAGACCCAAGAGGTTGGCAGATAGAGTAGCGCTTGTAGGAGATGCGGCTGGGTATGTCACAAAATGTTCCGGAGAAGGTATATACTTTGCTGCTAAGAGTGGCAGGATGTGCGCAGAAGCGATTGTTGAAGGATCCGAAAGAGGGACAAGAATGGTTAATGAAACAGATTTGAGAAATTATCTGGAGAAATGGGATAAAACTTACTGGCCAACTTACAAGGTTCTGGATATATTGCAGAAGGTGTTTTACCGATCGAATCCAGCCCGAGAAGCTTTTGTTGAGATGTGCGCGGATGATTACGTTCAGAGGATGACATTTGATAGTTATCTGTACAAGAGAGTTGTGCCTGGAAATCCAATTGAGGATATTAAATTGGCTTTCAATACTATTGGGAGTTTGGTCAGAGCTAATGCACTTAGAGGAGAAATGAACAAGATTACCAGTCTATGATGATGGATGCATTGAGTTTCTTTTGTGAAAATAGGTTTACTTTTCTGGTGAATTAAGATAGATAAAATGGGAGGTGATCGGAATCTTGGTGATTTTTGTTGATCTCTTTTTGTTATAATTTGTGTATTTAACATCTTGATTAATCACATCAATAAAATTGTATCAATTTCTTTACTCCACGGCAATCAAAAATGAAAAATTCTGCAAGTGAAAAAGGCAATGCGCATCCAGGGAATCGAACCCTGGTCAGTACCGTGGGAGGGTACTATGATACCACTACACCAGATGCGCTGTTTGTGACTTAGAAATTTCATTTTAATATTCAGCCTAACAACTGGATATCTCTGAGCAAACATGTTGCAGCTTAACATCATGGAGCAAGATCCAACTCGTATCGAGTTGAAATATGTGTCTTTCAAACTCCACTGGCTATAAGACTTGGTCTAATAGCGGACAATATGCAGACATGGTTGTGTAATTGCAGAGGCAGCCGGGTGCATTGTTGGGAACTAAAACCACAACTCAGGATATTGTTGTGGATACAGATTTTATAATAGCAGACATCAGAAGAAGGCAAATTACCAAGAAAAAATAACATATATTCATATTTCGTGTAAAAAAAAACATGGATTCATAAATAATGCAACAGATTAACAAAAAACTCGGTAGCGAAGATATCTTTGCTTTCTATTCTCACATTATTGTCTCTCCTAAATCTTTCGTGTCATAACTACACCGTGTCTGTGCATAAGGATGGTAAGGAGCTACATACTTGAGTAGAATCAAACCACTCTTGGTAACAGCGAATGGTGTATAATCCTAAGGAGATGAATATTCTTGAGTTGTACTGAATTCCTTAAACAAGCTCCATAACTCGTCCACGTTATCTGCAACACTATTCTCCAAACGACGTCTTCTTAAAAGTCCATATATCTAAGGAGGGAACTCACACATCTCATCTCAAACTTCCTACTTTACTTTATTTGACTGGTTGTTATGGACTAGCGAATCTAAAGAATGATGACAAAGTTCTAGTACCCCATTTGGCAAGATTATGATATTTTGATACCATATGCTGGAAAGAATATGACTAAATCGGGTAAAAAGTAAAAAGTTACTACCTATCGATATTTTTACTTATAAATAAAAAAAAAAAACTCTGCAAATTGGGCGACCATAATGAGTCGACTCAGTTAATTTTAGATTTGATTTTTATCCTTTTCTTTCATAAATTCTTGAATTTTTACAGTGATTTATATGATTATCTTCCTAAATTTAGTTTTTTGATTGTTTTAAGTTCTTGTTCTATGCATTATATTTACTTTTGTTATATGCTTTCTTACTGCTCAGGATTTATAGAAAACTTTGAACCTGTTCATAACATTTTTCTCCTTCTAAATGATTTAGTCTCCTCTTACTCTCTTCGTTTTTCAGTGTTAATGGTTTGCTAATTCCGTGCAGGTTCCTCCTGTTCAGTCATGGATCATATCCTATATTGGATATTTGTGAATTGGTCTTGTATCAGTATTTTGATATTTTTATCAACCGTGGTTGTATTACCTAAAACAGAGTATCCTAATCCAGCAGTATTGCAAAATGCAAAAGTATCAGCTTTAAAGTTTTCTCAGTATGAGATCTATAATCGTTATTCCCATCAAGTGTTGATTACCACGAGTAACCAGGTGAGTTCCCTAGTTTTCCTTCCGATCCAAGTTCAAAAAATTCAAAACATTCAAACTTCAAATTTCCCCCCTAGTAAGCACATTTACGTAGTCGACAAGTCAATATGAATCCCATGCAAGACTAGCTAAGCAAAATAATCTCTCTGTCAATTCTAAATTATTCTCGATATTTCTTTAGGAAACAAAATATTCTAGAGCCTATCAAAAACTGTAGAATAAAAACTCTAGAATCCCTTAGAGATAAAATACAATTTTTTTGTATACATCATCTTACCTCTGAAACCCTAAACCTAAAAATCCTTGTAAGCTGCTGTTATTCCATGGAGGCTAATAACACCAACAATGCAAACAATAACCTTCTTCATCTCACTGAAAGAATGGAAGCTACGTCCATAAGGAGAGAGAGAGGGGTATTATTGGATCGATAAAGACCTTGAATGAAGCTGCTGAAGCCTGGTCAAATAGTTTAATAGGGAAGCTACTGGTGAATAAATAAGAGGTTAAGGATGATGAGATTGAAACATCACAGGTTAAAGATGAACTTGATATACTTTGGAAAAAGTACAAAAAAGAAAAAATGAAGGTAGTGGGAAAATACATATATGTCTTCAAGTTCAACACGGAGAAGGAAATGAAGGAGGTCATTAAGAAGTCACCTTGGAATATTCTGAAAAGTTTGCTAGCACTGCAAGAATACACAACTGTTGTTGCGTATAATGATTATGAGTTGACAACCCAAGCCTAGAACGTTCAATTCAAAGGGTTACTACAAGAACATCATCATGTTGCGGTGGTAGATGAAGCAATTGCAGATCCGGGAAAGAAAATCTCAACGGAACCAAAAAACTGGAGGCCTAGAGGTAGCAATATGATCACTGCTCGTATTGATATGGATCTCAAAAATCCACTAAAAAGAGGTGAATGGTGGAACACTAATTCAGGAGAGACAAAATGGATTAGATATCATTGGGTTAAACAACCTCATAATATCTGTGATCAGTGTTACGTGATCGACCATGATGATACCACTTGTGAAGCAATTGTTGAGTATTTGCAAGAACGGGCTATGACCCAAGAAGAATATGAGGAACATTGTGCTACAAAGAATAAAGCTAAGGAGGAAATAACTATTATTGAAGCATGTGATCCGGATAATGACTATGTCTATGTTGAGAATGAGCAAGAAATGGAAGCTGAAAGTTCTAGGCATACCAAAAGAGCTAGGAACCAACCTGTCCATACTAATGGTTCAATCATGTCTATAGTAGGCCCATTCTGGTTACTCATTGAGGGAATAACATCAACAATGCCTCAACAAGCACCAAAGATGATCACATGGATGCAATGGATAGTGGTACACACAAGGCCAATAATCCCAACACATAGCCAAATTCCATGCAAGAACAGGAGGACTATGCAACTACGGTAAAAACTTTTATAACTTCCTTTTATTATTACAATTAATTTGGTTTTAATATTCATACAAGTTGTCTTAATTTGCTAGATTTAATATTTTTCCATGTGTTTATAATTATGCGTGCTCATCATCCCTGTATAAACATGAGAGTGTTAGCGTGGAATTGTCAAGGTTTTGCTAAGAAAAAATCTAGAGATCATTTTATAGATCTAATGTACAAATATGACCCTGACATTATCTTTATCTCTGAAGCCAAAGTAGGGGTAGATAAAATGACTAGGTTAATTAGAAGTTATAAGTTCCCAAACCATAAACTCATTCCTTCTAGAGGCCTTGTTGGAGGATTAATACTTATGTGGAATGATGGTTTTCATTTTAGCATTGTCAATTCAGAATCTTGGATTATAAATTGTCTAGTGCAGGATGACCCAAGCAAACCTGAATGGATCCTTACCTGTATGTATGTGTTAGAGCATTGCTCGGTCTAACTCGCATGCGTTGCTATCTCAAGCATGTTTGTCAATGTTAGTGATCAAAAATATAAGTCTTGATTTCTAACCTACTATAGATAAATGTCTCAGACTAGGATAAAAAGTGTAGTTCAGCTCAAGACTCCATGGCATACAAGACGAAGGACTACTCAAGGAACCAGTGGAACTTCATCGACTAAAAGGTATGTGGAGACTTGAACTTATCTATCACTCAAAAGTCTATTTACTCTATCTCCTATTCTTGAGACAAAAGTCGTTTTGATATATAGACTTTCATTATACACATTTGCTATTTCCGAGCCGAGTTTATCTCGCCTATCTATTTCTCGAAATATGTGTTGGTAAGCTTTCGCTTTAGCCAAATTCATCTTTACCTAGTGACGAAAGTCATGTTATGTTTCAATCAATTTGAAAATTGCTCTGACGAAAAATGGTCTGTGAATAACAGCTATATAACGTTCTCTGAGAATATTTCAATGATTGAAATGAGAGTTTAGATTACATAACCATTGGTAGGATATAAGCATTATTGTGGAAACACATATATGTATAAGTCCTTATTCCTTGAACCAAAGTTTGCGAACTTTTTTGATTAAGAGAAACGGAATGTGGCGTGAGCCAAGTCCTCGAACTCAGTCCGCGAACTGGCGGAAGTTCTCGACCCGAGAATTTCTACTGGAGTTTGTGAACTCCTTCCGTGAGCTTAAGTCCGTGAACCCAGTCCGCAAACTTGAGAAGGTTATATCTAAAACCGGTTGTTCTTGAACTCATGTTTATATAAACTAAGGAATGCTTTTGCAAACCGTGGGTATAAAGTTCATGAACCGATTCGAGTGAATCAAACCGTTTTTGCTTCAATTGTGTCTTGTGTATAGTAATTACATAAGATCTAAACAATTGAACAACTTTCTAACTAGTTCATTTGAGTCATTCAAACTAGTTATGGTGAAGAATAATATGGTTGATATGAAACTGATCATATGGCTAACCATTTGGTTAACTATTGTTGAACAACAAATGTTAATGTTTGGGAACGGTTACATAAACCCAAAATTGGACATTTCATTTGTATGTAACAAGCTAAGGTTTCGATCCAACGGTTGAGAAATATTAGCTTGAATCTAATAAGGTTTTCATCTAACGGTGAATATCGAATGCTTTGTTACCAAGCTAACATTGATTGCAAACCCTGATTTGAAAGACTATATAAGGGAGAACTCTAAACCTAATCCCCACACCTGATGTGTGATACTAGTTTGCTAAGCTAGAGTTGATTCTCCTTTAACCTTTGGTTTTCTTCTTATAAAACCAGGTTAACGACTTAAAGACTTCATTGGGATTGTGAAGCCAGACCGATACTACTTTTCTTGTAGTTGTGTGATCTGATCTTGATGTTTATATCGTACGAGTACAATTGAAATAATTGTCTTGAGATTTATATCTCCGATAGGCAAGATAGAAAATAAATCACAAACACTTCGTCTCATCGTTTGTGATTCCGCAATATCTTTTTTCGTTGCGTCGATTAAGATTATTGTGAGGTGATTGATAATACTAGGCTGTTCTTCGGTAATATAAGTCTGGGTTATCAATTGGTTCCTGTTCACCTTGATTTATCAAAATACGGAACAAAACTCGTAGGTATATTCGTGGGAGACGGATTTATCTATTATAGTAGACTTTTCTGTGTGATACATATTTGTTTATTAAAGTCTTCGACTTTTGGTCGTAGCAACTCTTAGTTGTGGGTGAGATCAGCTAAGGGAATCAAGTACGTAGCATCCTGTTGGAATCAGAGGCGTAGGAGCATAACTGTACCTTGGATCAGTGTGAGATTGATTGGGGTTCAACCACAACCTGCACTGGTTAATTTGGAGTAGGCTAGTGTCTCAGAACGGCTTAATACAATGTGTGTTCAACTGGACTAGGTCCCGGGTTTTTCTCGCTTTTGCGGTTTCCTCGTTAACAAAATTCTGGTGTCTGTGTTATTTCTAATCCGCATTATATTTGTTTATATAATTTAAATATCACATGTTGTGCGTTGTTCAATCAATTAGAATATCCGACCTTTGGGGTTATTGATTTAAATTGATTGACACTTGGATATTGGTCTTTGGTACCATCCAAGTTATCTCTCTTTGATAAAGACTCGCAGATTTCTATTTGCTTGGGTAAAGATCAAATCGAGAGATTGAGATACAAACTCTTTGATATACTTTTTATCTAGATTGAGTCTGACTGTCTAGTTGATTCTATAGAAAGTATATTGGAGTTTGTCCATACAGATTGCTAAGCAAAATATTGGGTGTGGTTGTTGCACCCCCACTTTTTCAGTATGGATCTCAATACCCAAATCATAAGGAGAGGCAATGGACCTATATCAAGGATTTAAGTCATAATATTCAACAGCCATGGGTTATTATTGGGGATTTGAATTTGGTTTTCCCAAATGAGAGCAGGAAATCAATTGGAAGTACTTCTTCTCATACTTCTTATTATAATACTTCTTCAAGGGACTCTTACTTCATCGAATTAATTCATGAGGCGGGCCTAGAAGATATGGGCTACACAGGAGATCTTTTACTTAGTCTTCAAATGTACATGATATCGGGTGTTCCGGAGGTCGAGACTTGACAGAGCTATTACAAATGATGATTTCATTATTCACTTCCCAGATGCAAAGTTGTTACCTCTGCCGCAAATGGGATCTGATCATTGCCCAATTATGTTGGACAATTCTGCTTTATATGGAGACAGAAAACGCAACTGGAAATACTTTCAGTGCTACGAAAAAGATGAGACACTAAAACATGAAATTGTCTCAGCATGGAATCATCAATTCAATGGATCACATGCTTATTAGTTCTCAAGAAGACTCATTGTGGCAAGAAAGTTTGTTTCAAAGTGGAACAGTGAGAAATTTGGAAATATCCAAAGCAATATATTTCTTCTCCACCAACAGATAGAAGCTTTGCAAGGAGGCGCTCAACATAGTGATACTACAAGCCAAGTATAACAACTGGAGACCCAGATTGAGCATTGGCATCAAATTCAAAATGATTATTGGGGCCAAAAAGCAAGAGATAAGTATTACTTAGAGATTGATCGCAACACCAAATACCACCATGCTAATGCAAATAAAAGGAGATAAAAAAACAACAATGTTGCTCTAAAGGATGGTAATGGTAATTGGTGCACAACAAGAACTGATTTAGAGAACTTGCTCACAGATCATTATAAATTGTTGCATACTACCAGTTCTCCAGTAAGAAATTAACAAATGCTTCAATGCATTCCCAGTGTTATAACTGATATGGAAAATGAAGAAGTGTTGAGGATACCAGATGAGGTCGAGATTCATAGAAAGGGAATGAAGTCTTGGAAAGCACCTGGACCAGACATATTTCCGCCAGTTTTTTTTTAAAATCATTAGGATGTAGTTGGGCCAGATGTTGTGAACATGGTACAACAATTCTTCCGTACATGATATATGTTGAAATGTTTGAATGCTACAAACATAACTCTTGTCCCAAAAACGAAGAGTACGCAATTCCCCTCTGATTTGCGGCCCATTGCCTTGTGTAATACAAGTTATAAACTCATATCTAAATCCTATCCATCAGGATGAAGAAAATAATGGGGAAAATTATATCACCCCTTCAAGCAGCATATGTACTAGGCCGTCAAATCTTAGACAATATTCAGTTGGCTTAGGAAATAGTCCATTCTATGAAAAACAAAAAAAAAAAGAAGATTCTAAACATCTACTCTAAAGCTATACATATGTAGGATTAATATAGTCTACTTGTTCTCAACCATACACAGTTTACTTTGGATTTTCTATAACGGCTTAGTTCCTAAAGTATTCAGAACTGGACAAGGTCTCAGGGTTTTTCGGCGTTTGTGGTTTCCTCATTAACCAAATCTTGTGTGTGTTATTTACTTTACTTCCACATTATAATTAAGTAAATAATATTTGTATATGTTAATATGAATTACTTGTCATTGATCATATAATCAATCGGTTTTATTACCGTAACTATTGTAAAGTAAATGTCTTGTTGTCGTATTGTCTCGACCTCATCCATAGACAGTCACACAAGCTATAGGACTTAAGTTGTATTGTCTCGACTCTATCCGTAGACAATCACTTAAGATACCAGGCTTATAGGTTGATATTAAAAGATTGTGGTGTATTTGGGTACCCTCGTCTTTTCACTCTCGAGATTATAACTCGGCCACTAAGGATACCTAAGGGCTCAAAGGCTTGTTACACGTGTTAAGTGCAATCACGATGCCTGCGCACGTGAGTTAGGATTTTTAGTAGTTTTAATTTTTACTTTTGCTCGAGGACTAGAAAAATGTAGGTTTGGGGGTGTGATAAGTGCTTAATTCTTACATATTTACTACTCACAATTATATTTATTAGTTCTCAATTTTGTACATATTTGACAGGTTTGGTTATTTTTGTACTTTTTAGGAAATAAAGCTCGATGGACTAAAATGAGGAATTTTGTTGGTAAAATAGAGAAAATGAAGTGATTTGTGATTGAATGTGCTAAGCCCAAAGAAAAAATATGGAGAGTTATTTCATTGGTCAAATTATTTGGATACGGGAGTGGGGTAAACATGTCAATGCATGTGGTAAACATGCAAAGGCATATGTAGAAAGTGTAGAGAGCCCATTAATTCACAAATATGGCTAATTATGTCGACATCATTTACAGATTAATATAGTATCTTCTTCCTATGGAAAGAAAGAAGAGACAACCTCATAATTATGGTTGAAAATGAAGACATCAGCTTGGAAATCCACATATATCACATAAATTTTATATTATACCAATATTGTGGGAATATTTGGAAAACTTGTATGTATAAATAATGTTGGAAGAAGTCAATTTTCGGGGAGGCCGGTAGTCCGGAGCCGAGCAGTAGTCTAGTTAGTAGTTAGGATTAATTTTCTTCTCTTTTCATTATTTCTTTTTGTAATAATGGATAGCTAGCCCTCTTTACTGGGGTTGAAGATGAAACGGATTTTATTATGTAAGAGATGATTCAGGTATTTCCAATAAATTATTCTTTTGGGTTTAATTGAGTTATTAACTTCTCTTCATTTTAGTTTTTTCGGATAATCTTCAGCTATCGATCTTTTATAAGAAAATGAGATTAAAATATTTCGGGTTTACAACATAAGTTGTATATTTGTTTAACTGCAATATTTTCTGAGACATGAGATTGATTTTGATACTATCTCGTGTTATAGCAAGAATATTTGTTAGTTTGTTTATTTCCTTGGTTTTATTAATATTTTTTTATTTCTTATCATAATTTAACTGTAAATTAAAAGTACAATTAATTGGTCCTTGTGGATTGACTTGTGCTTGCATAATGTGTCATCGATGACCGTGCGCCTGTGGTCTACAATAAAATATCACATCTGGATCCAAGAGAGGGACAAAAATGGTTAAATGAAGCGACTTGAAGAAATTTTCTAGTGAAATGGGAAAAATTTACTGGCCAACTTACAAGGTTTTGGTTATACATTTTCCCATTGTACTTCTGTTTGACCGAAAAGCATTGATGGGATTGAGAAAAATAAGGTTCAAAAATGTGGAAATACGTATATCACCAATATTGAAAATAATAACATTACCAGTTAGTGCTTTACTATGTCAAAATAATACATAAATAGTGTGTAAAAATTGGAGACCTTTAGTCATATCTCTGTGCTTGCTCTATATCTTCTAATGATTCGAGAAAACCAATTAACACCACCGAGATAACATCTGGAATTAGACATTGACCTATAGTCCACATCACAAACAGACGTCCTAGCTCCTCATAATGTTCATGGAACAAATATTGTTTGTTATCTAACCTTTTTTAATTCATTTTCGTAGTTTAACGTTGTAATTTTTTTTAACCCAACCACTTTTATCCATATGCCTCTATTTGTCTATATGCTTTCTTTCCTTCCAGATCATTTGAGTATAAAGGAAAATTTTCTTTCCATCTGTCTTCGGATTCCCAATTAAGTATGTTTAATGGAAATAAGTTTCCTTCACATGGAATTCCCGCAAACATGTACAAATCTAACGGTGAAACTCTTATATAATAACATATTCATAATTAAAGTTTGTTGAATTTTATAAAACAAAAAAAATAATCTAAAAATGTAAGTACAAGGAAAAACAAACTCACCACGTTCAAAAGCTTCGAAGAAGAATGTGTTTGCAGTCTTCCGCCAGGGTTCAATTATAGCTTGAATTATTGAGTCATGTAGTTTCTAGGTCGTATATCATATAAATGCCACCAAGGATATGTTCAGACTCACTCTTGAACAACAAAGGGAAGTAACATGAACACCGTACAAAACTTAGACTACCCACCTCTTAGAGCGAATTAATTAACGTTATGGATAATCAGATATGTGCACAAAATGTACACTATCACCAGCTAGTTTTCTAACATTTTGAAACTCATATTCTTTATCAAGGAGATAATTCAATCTACTAGCTGGGGTGCACATCCTTTGAATTTTCTGTTTCTTTTTCTTTTCTTCCTCATATTTGGAAGGATGTAACCAAAGAATTTCGTTTATAGGTTAAAGAAGAGAAGAGAATGTATGAATAGAAATACAAGGGAGTTGTGGTATATATATGCGTTATAGAACTGTTGGCCATGTTGAATCGACTGTTGAAGATATAAATAATATCGAGCGACATTAAGAATATATCGCTCGTTGTTGATGACGCCGCTAGGAATCAACCGTTTAACTCTTTTCCCACAATGCCACAACTCATTTGCCATGTTACTTTGGATGGAAAATTGTTTTTCTCTTTCCCTTTTCTCTGACATAGTGCATATAAAAGGGTGAAGGAGTGGTGAATGATACATATTTTCTATTTGAATAAGGAGAGTGAAATGGTGACGTTATTTTTTTTTTTCTTTTTGCAGAAATAAACATTTGAAAAACTAAACATACGCAATTATCATTTTCATCCATCATGCGGAACTCATGAAGGATATAATTCATTTTTTAAGTAATTTGAATCGTAGGTAGTTGGAACTCCTTCCATCCCAAACGCAATTTAATCGAATACGAATACATTATTTTGGTTAAATAGGCCCTAGATTTGAATTCATGAGTCTATAAGACATGTAAAATATGGCTATTGTTCGAATAAACAAGATTCCTCTAGATACTTTTTTTAATATCCAAATAGGATATTTCACCCAATTTTTTACGGACGAGTTTACAAGAAATGCCCTTTGTTATCCGTCGTCTAAATAAACAGAGGGATTAGTCGGCTCTCCCTCTTCTTCACCGGGATTGTTCGAGAGCGGGAGAAAAACACCATAGTTTTCTCTATAGTATTTTTGTTTATATCAGCTTCTTCTCCAACAGGCAACAACTTATTCTCTTCTTTTTTTATTGTTGTTGTTGTGATGTTAATCAAGTCTTCCAGGGAAAGAGAGCTAATAAGTAATGGGTTACGCTTGTGATAATGTCTTGCAGGGAAAGAGAGCTAATAAGCAAGAAATTAGTACAAACAGAGTTTTTCCTTCACCAGTTTGTTAGATGCACATCCAGTGCTTGACAAAATGTCTGAACCGAAAGAAGTAAGCGAGTAAAGAGGACAGAATAACGGTTGCTGCCGTTGATGTTGGAGAAAAAAATTGAAAGAGATTGATTCGATTTGCAGATTCCCGGTAAAATAAGGAAGGTTTGTCGGATTTTAATTAAGTTAATGATGTTCCTAGATGACAAATAAAAAGAAATGGGCTTACTGTGGTTGGTTTTGAGAGTCAATAGTAACCCACTTCATCTCCCTGTCTTACAATACAACTTTGATCACTTAACTCCACTATAATTTATATTGTTATGGTTGACCACTACCAGCTATTCCCTCCTTTGCAAACACATTCAAAATGACAACCAAATTTTTTATGAACGGAATCGGTGCCTTGGTGATAACATTCTGTGATGCAAAAAGTAAAAGAAACAACTAATCTCTTTACTCCAATCTATCTTGTCGTGAGTTGTTTGTTGTATTCGTAGGCACATGGGTCTTGATACAGAGAATATGGAAGATAGCGTTTGAGCTGTTTTTGTTTGTGGTGCAGAGAAGGTTGATTGTTTGCGGTGCTAGTGGATGGATTGTGCAGGCAGTGGTGGTACCTTATAAGACCTATCGCTGCAATTAGGCTTGAATTGAAGTTGCACGTAATGGGTGTTGTTGTAGCTGCGGACTCAAAGAAAGATAATGGAATTAATTTGCTATTATTGTCAGTTGTTCAAGGTGATTACAAGGATAAACCTAGATTTATTCTAGGAATATATAAGATGCACCTGAGTGCATAATTAATAATCTGGTAGAGAAATATATTTTTCCTAGGTTGCACCCGAGTGCATAATGTACATGTATATTCGTATGGAAAATATGTTTTGGCCAGATGTACCTGGGTGCATAATGCATATTCTTATATGAAATAAATTTTGGTCTCATTACACCTGGGTGCATAATGCATCTTTTTATAGGAAATAGATTTTGGCCAGATTGCACGTGGGTGCATAATGCATTTTGTTGCGTAATGCATATTTTTATATGAAATAAATTTTAGCTGAGTTGCACCTGGGTGCATAATGCATATTTTTATAGGAAATAAGTTTTGTCCAGGTTGCACCTGGGTGCATAATGTATACTCGGCCTGGTTGAAAATAAATTTTTTTTCCCGAATATCATATCAACAATGAATCTTGTTTTGTAGAGATTTTCGAGCCCTTTCCAAAAATATAAATTTTATTAAAATCCGACTTATATTTCGGAAGTTAGACATTTCTCGCAATTAATTTTAATTGTAAAGAGAGAAAATAAATAGGAGAGAGAAAATGATAAGAAAAAAATAAAGTTTAAAGCAAAGGGTATATATGGCTAATATTTCTCATGTCTTTTTCACCCAGACCTATATTTTACAAGTCCATTGTTCCCACACTTTATGGGGGTGTGGTCATATGACCCATTTTTCGGATTGAATAAGGAGAGTGAAATACGTGTCGGTGACCGTTTAAGTATGACCCACCCGAGCAGAGTATCTTAGGGTTTTCAATAACTTTACCAATCTCTAGCCTTTGTTCTGGTTTCCTTTTCCTAGTCTGCCTTCCTTTTGTGGTCTCTCTATTTATATATACATACCCACAATCTTGAGTCTACAATCTCCTATCGATTATTCTTCTAGTTCATTCTTTATCCCCTAATTATGTTTATGGATACCAGTCCCTAATCCGATTTCTCTAATTTATATGTACATACCCACCCCGTTTTCTGCAATCTCCTATCAATTATTTATTTTTTTAGGTTATCCTCCTCCTGATTATGGATGTGTGGTTTTCAATTGTTGTTGTACATGGCGGACGCGGTTTTCTATACACAGCCGACCACAAACCAAAGCGAACAATCAGAGTGTTTCACCACCCTCCCTAAGTGGGAAGAATTCCAGCCTGAGGCGCATACAAAGGAAAAGGCCAAATCCGTTTTCAGTCCATCCCGGATGGGACCTGCCGTGGGGAACAAACGAGCTATAGTCGAAACGAAGAATAGCCAGTTTAAACGCTTTTCCCGACCATAGGGCGGACATGTCTACCGCTTATATCAATTAGCCGGGGAAGCTTCTAGTCGACAACACGACTGTGCCATGTCGTCAGCGGACGAAGATATGATGGAAGCAACCCCAATGATGGAAGATTTACTAGAATATGTAGAGCCTTTAATCTCAGAAGAAGAAATAATAAAAGGCTTACCTGAAGAGAAGACAAAGCTTGATCCGAACCTCGACGGATTAGAAGAAGTGAACCTTGGATCAGAAGACGAACCTCGCTGCGTACGCATTAGCAAGCATTTGGAAGGAGGAGAAAGGTCACGGCTGGTTAAACTAATACGTGAATATCGAGACATATTTGCGTTCACACATGATGAAATTTCGGGTCTTGATAGTAATCTGATTGCACACAACCTCGATGTCTCACTAGAGTATCAGCCTGTTAAGCAGCGGAGGCGTAATTTTCCGGAAAAGATAGAGTTGGCAATCAAGGAAGAGGTGGAGAAGTTGTTAAAATCCAATTTCATCAGACCTATTCAACACCCCACGTGGTTAGCTAACATCGTCCCAGTAGAAAAGAAGAATGGCAAAGTCCGGTGCTGCGTTGATTATCGAGACCTAAACCGAGCATGCCCTAAAGATGACTTCCCAGTGCCAAACGACGACATAATGGTAAACAACACGTCTGGATACGATATGTTTTATTTCATGGATGGATTTAGCGGATACAACCAGATCAAGATGTCCGCGGAAGATGCTCACAAGACAGCTTTCCAAACCCCATACGAGAATTTATACTACACATTTATGCCGTTCGGATTAAAGAACGCGGGCGCGACTTACCAACGAGCTATGGTAGCGATCTTCCACTACATGATGCATCAGATCATGGAAGTGTACATTGATAATGTGGTAGTAAAATCTCGAGCACGGAAGGATCATCTCAGCCACTTAAGACACGTTTTCAACAGATGCATAAAATACTACTTAAAGATGAATCCTCTCAAGTGCGCCTTTGGAGTCACCTCCGGGAAGTTTCTGGGGTTTGTCGTTACCGACAAAAGAATACAGATTGATCCGGATAAGATTGAAGCGATAACCAAAATGAGGTCGTTAGCAAACGTGAAAGAGCTGCAAACTTTTATTGGTAGGGTGTCTTATGTCCGAAGGTTCATTCCAGGATTAGCACAATTGTTATGTGCGTTTACACCGCTATTAAAGAAAAATCGTTTGAATGGGGTGACGACCAAGAGCAAGCCTTTCAGAAGCTTAAGGAATGTTTGATCAGCGCGAGATTCTTGCGACCCCCCGTTAAAGGAGAGCCCCTCTACTTATAAACAACCTTCACCAATGTGGCGATTGGAGTGTTGATGGCTTGGGACCTTGGCAATGACCAATTACGCCCAATTCATTATATCAACAGGGGGTTGAGAATTTGTTTAAAACTAAATAACGAAAATAAAGAGGATATGTACACAAAATATTGTCACAGGATGAAGAGAGTTACTGGGACTAGGATTTCGTCGAATTCATAACATAGGGTTCAATTTATTTATTCTCAACAATTAAAGATCAATAAATAAAATTGACATAGACTCTGATTTTGCCAAGGTAGATTCTCAAAAGATTGGTTGTAAATCCTAAGCATGATGTATCAAATCATTTAAGCTAAGTATACCTCATCAAATTAAATGACAACCAATTATTTCAAATCATATTTCAATTAAAATTAATGCAAAAGTCTTAAAAAGAGTTAAATAATTTTACCCATGTATGAAATTCGTCTTCCTCCGTCGTCCCAGTGTAGGGATTTAGCTCATCATGTTGGAAACACACTCAAAAGTTGATTTCACTGCTCAAAGTGTTTACAAATGATGAAAAATGGGAGAAAATAATTAAAACCGGGTGTTTGCAACGTTTATAATTGTTGCAAAACACTGTTACAGAGAACGATAATGATGAACTATTGCTGTTGTTGTAGCTCTGTAACCCACGCTTAGCAGTCGTTTCTACTGTAGCATGAACGACTGTCCCTTGTGCGTCTTATGTTCTTCGTGTTCTTCCCATGCAGCAGCAGAAAATTTTTCTCTGCAACTCGATTCTCGCCTCTGTTCTCGTCCCAACTCTCCGTATCCTCTATATACTTCCCCCAGCACTATATATAAACTCTCAGGACCAAAAATAATGTCTCATAACTCCACAAAATCTCCCATAACTCGACAGCAGAGAAAATTATTCTCGGGAATATTTTCTTCCCTAATTTATCTCCTCACGCGTTGATTTTACACCAGCACACTCTAAACAGGTCCATACACGTTCTATAAGAAGTGTAACAAGCTTTATTCTCGTGCAAATTTTCCGTAACAACATCACAGAGCATCCGAGTATTCTCTCGCCTCTGTTTTGCTTCACTCGAAAATAGAGTCAATTCTAATTGAAGCAATCAACCATAAAACGCCTGTTAAGATCAATCAAGTTATCCCAATCAATCTCGTCCATTAAGTCTCTCTCAAACACCTCCAAAACTCGATCCAAAGTTGTGTTCTTCCGCTGCTACTATTTCCCGCCAAAACTGATTTTTGAAACGATGAAGATGGTGTCCTGGTAGGACTTGTGGGATCGACCCGTACTTGCCGCGTCTCCGATAGACGCCGTGCACTTGCGGTATAACATGTAGGTCATAATTTTCATACACTTTCGAGGCCTACCAAGTTTTTGGCGCCGCTGCCGGGGACTTGGCGCGTGCCTTGCTGATTTTAGGCTTGTTTCACTGAGTTTTCATCTATCCCTGTATATACCCACATTGAGTTGATACTTTTAGCCCTGCATTATAGTATAACTTAGCTTATCTGTGGCATTTCAGCATCTTGTACTGCATCCCTGTTTTTCATTTGTAACCCGGTATATATGTGTAAGACCTTTTCTTGTTTCCATGCCATTTTAGATGTAGCTTAGCTTAACTTTGCTTATCTCTGCATCTTTTGTATTTTCCTATAAGCATCAAGTTCTTGTAGCTTCTTTCATTTGCATCTCAGTTCATCTCAGTTCTTGTAGCTTCTTGTTTTCTTGCATCTAAGTTCATTAGTAGTGTAACTTAGTTCCATTGTTCTTTATTTTACTTCAGTTTTTAGGGCATATTTCATTACATTTGGTGTATCTTCATTGCATCTTTAGTGTAACCATCCTGTAATATCTCTGCATCTTCATTGCATCTTAGTTAGTTCATCATAATTGCACATCTGCATCTCTTCCCTGCATTGCACCCCTGTATATCCCATCAATCATTGCACTTCAGCTGTTAGTGTAGCTAGCTCATTTTTGCTCATCTGCATTCCCGCATCTCATAAAACCCCACCTCTGAAGCTAGCTGTGAGTAAACAGGTACCCTCTATGCTACTTGGCTGCTGCTGCTGCTGAGCAACCAAAGAAAGGGAAGCCAAACCAGCCCATTGAAACCAACGAAAAGGCGCAGAACCCGAGGTACCCGCCGAGCCGCCGAGTAAGGCCAAGGAACTCTGAGTTACAAAGTTCTGAGCACAACTCAGGTAAGTGACTCCATGCATGACCTGTGAACTAGGTTAAGCTAGCATACACCTTTGTGTGAGCCTCTGAGAATCCTTGAGCAGCCCCTGAAGCTGCAAGTTTGAGCTTAAACTCCAGCCCCTACGCATGAGCTTGTGCTAGCTACTCTGCTGCTTTAGCCTGAGCAACCTGAGCATGACCCTGTGACATCACCGAACATCTATTGCTTCGCATGACAGATTAGCCTCCATACTAGGTCACCACCTCTCGATTGCTTGCCCGATAGACCACCAGACCGCTAAATCTGTGCATCCGTGCATGACCGAAAGTTAGCTAAGCCACATACCCCGAAATTTCGTGCATTTCGCATCTTACTAGCCTTGGTACCGCCATCACTGAGCATAACTCTTTATCGCCCCGTAGCTGTGTTTTTAAACTGTGGCAGCCCTTTGCATGTTTAACTCCGCCATCACTTTTGCAAACCCTGATTGCATGATAGCTGGAACCTTGCGAAGCACTAAACCCTGAGCTCTGAGTTTGAGCATAAACCAATCGGCCCTGAAATACCTAGCCTGTGCACCTGTTAAACCTTGCCTTGTCTTGGCTGAGTGCACAGCACCCGTTGACCCCGCCACTCAAGTCTCGTGTGTGTGAGTGATCCTTTGCATCTGTGAGTTGCTTGACTGTGTATGAAAGCTATTTTCATTTTCTATTAAGTTTGTGCTAGACTCTGAATGTGTGAGACCTTGTTGTATGGCGTACCTTGTGTGCCCGATCTTACATTGGTTAGCCTGGTAGTTTGTAATTCAGAGTGAAGCCTTGCTCGTAGACCTCTCGAGCTCAACCTTGCTCAACCTTTCTGCCCTGTACCCTGTGAAGAGTAACAGCAACTGGCCTTGTTGACACTCAGTGGTGTGTTGTAAAGGCCAAGCTTTGTTTATTTGTGAATTGGTGTGTTAATTTTTTTTTGCATGAGTTTTTGAGTAAACCATCCAAAGGTCTTTGGTTGAGAACCGCATTTAGGCTGTCTTGTATTGATCATGCTGCTGCAAGCACTAAGCTGTGCTTTGCCAATCTGTCGAATGGTGTGAGTTTGTGCTGCTGAGCACTACTAGACTGAGCTGTGCTGTGCTTGTTCTTCTGCCAAACTGTGCATATGAGCTGAAACCCAACCCTTGGGCTCAACATAAACTGAACCTGCCGAGCCCATAGTCTGCTGGGCTATACCCTTTTCGCCGGGCTGCGCACACAAACTCAGCCCACATACTGAGCCTTTTCAATCTGGGCTTGCACTCTGCACAACCGGAGCCCACAATCATAGTCGGGCCGACCGACCACACACAACTGGCTAATGAACCCAACCGGGCTCTACACAAAACTCAGCCCAACTCAATCCACCTCGGGCTATACTTTTTCAAACACAACCTATGCTTTGCACACAATTGCTGGGCTTTCTACAAAACCAAACAACAAGCCCACAACAAACCAAACCCAACAAACCAAAAATGAACCCATTTAAACCAAACAAAACCCATATAAACCAAATTAGATTGTGAGTTCAATTTGAGAGCTAGACCATGTCAGATTTTGTCCGCAGATCCTGGGATTCAAATAAATCCCTTAGAGAGCTTGCTTACGGGCACCTTTCACAAGATGAACACCCCACATACCATAGTGACTTTAGGGAATTTTATGGGCCTTCTCGTGGCCCCCGATCTCACATACCCTAATCATTATGATCACATACATCATCCACCACAAAGTTGAAAATGAACAATTTTCTCATACCCAACCATCACTTTTAGATCAATTAGAAGCTCGACTATCTCGCTTTAAAAGGCAATCTGCTTTAGAAAAGCAATCTGTCAAATCTAGTTTTTTCTAGGCAATACGAAATGCATGCTTGCACCTTATGTGGTGGCTTAGACCACCTGCTGAGTCTTCGTTATATTTTGCATGCTTTTAGACAGTCTAGGGAAAACCATGATAGTCCAATGTACGAAGTGTCTAGAAGTGACTATTGGGACCATAATCAACCTGCACACATGCATCATTCACCACAGTGGGGAGATGAACAATTTTATACTCCTCCAACTCCTAGTTTGCAATCAACAATGGAAACACTCATGGAGCAAAATGCTAGGCTTGAAATGAATGCAATGCATGACCACCCATATAGAAACATGTCTGAATTTCCCTTCTCTAGTGAACCTCATGCACAACCATACAATGAATACCCATATGAGGAATGCATACCCACTAGTGAAGACTCTCCTTCAATAGAAAAACTCAAAATGATTCTTCACCTGATTGAATTACAAAATGATAGGATTGAAAATAGTGTTTCTAGTCTTACTCATGCAACTAACATTGAATATGAACCTAATCCAGAGGTAGATGAGTACACTAAAAATACTACAATTTTGAATGGAGAAATGAATTCTTGCTATGATGATGATGATGAATATGAAGAGCATGTGTATTTTGAAAATGTAATAGAATCTTTAGGTTCAGAGACGTTAGACGTCTCTTCTGTGAACCCCATGAATGATGCTTCTTCTAATATTCATATATGTGATGATGATGTGGAACCTGTGCCATTGTCCTGTGAAAGTGAACATGATTTACCCTCTTTTGACTTTAGGAAAGTGTGTGATGGTACAAATGATTTTAAAAATGAAAACAACCTAGATGTACCTAACCTCTCTCCTGGGTCACAAATTGAAACTCATCCACCAAACCTAGGTGTAGTTTGTCACAAAATTGCAAAACCAACTTTTCTAAAACTGCCTAACTTAGGCCTAGAACTTTGTGCTTCCCAAGTCCTCTTGGACTATTTTGCATCAAAGTATAACACTTTTAAAGAGCCACAGCTTGGAATGCGTATATCTCGTTGTTATTAGTAAAACTCATTTTGAGTTAGACCTTTTGCATGATGTACCTTTAAAATTGCAAGACTTTGTGCTTTCAAACACACCCGTTCACAAGTTTAGGTTTGGGGAAACTCATTCCCATTTGCGGTCTTACTTGCACTCTCATTTTATTTTTGTGTAAGGCTGTTAATGTGTGTACATATTTTCTATTGGGTTGATCCTCAACTCTTTAGATTGTTGGTTTATGGTGCATTTTCATTGTATATATCAGTAGGACTTGTTAAATTTTTTTCTTTTCTTGATTCGGTTGAGTCTTCTTGCACATATATTATGCTAATCCGATATGATCTCCGTTGAGAATATTGGATTCTAGCCTTGACGAATGAAGCTCAACCTTGCTCCGCCGATATCCGGTAATCTCTTCCCTTTTCTCTCGGTATGTGACTGTTTAAATTTTTTCTATATGTCGACACATTGAGGACAATGTTTGATTTAGGTTTGGGGGTACATTTGCATTTGCATTTAGAGTTTTTAGTCTTTTATTTTACCTTTTATTTTCAAAAAAAAAAATCAAAAAAAAAAAAAAAAAAAAATCAAAACTCTTTTTGTAAAAACCTCCAACTTTTAGAGATTTTAGAGTCACTAGCATGCTTCTAGCTATGTTTACATAGAGAATCCGACCGAAATAACGTAAATTGGAAGTACGGAGAGAACGCAATCGGGTTTCTTAGTTGATTAGAGCGTTAAAGTTGGATTTAACCATACCGGAGGGCGAATTAGGTGTTGTTTAGATATTCGGTAGTAGAATTGTGATCACCCATAGTGGAGACTACCCATTTTACATCAAGTGAGGCACCAACCTTCAATTTTTGCAACTTTCTAGAAAAGCTGTTAGAGTGTGTGTCACCGTACGTAAATTCCGGGTAGGAATGGTGAGCTACCCAACTTCACACCAATTTCAGCACTACTTTTGATCTCTTGAGTACTAGTTTTTGTCAATCATGAGGGTGACGTCTAAAGATGAAAACTCCTTCTAAATACCGATTTGTAGTTAGCATCATTCTCTCTCAATCAAAGAAGACCCATAGAAACACATCATCGTCAGCAAGCGGAGCATCGTCAGAATATTGAAAGAAAAATTGATATAGTCCAAGGTTTATGTGCAGCAAAGAAAAAGAAAAGAAAATAGGATGAGAATTAATAAAATTTATAAAATCAAGACAATACAAGTTGTGAAAAATTGAGTGATAAAGTCCTTTGTCCATGGAGTTAGTTGTTTCATTATTTGTATTTTTATTTTCACTTATTGTAAAAAAAAAAAAAAAAAAAAAAAAAAAAATCAAAAATCAAAAAAAAAAAATATTGTAGTTTATTTTTGCTATCACCATGGTAAAGAAGAGTTCAAAAAGAAAAATCCAAAAAACAAGGAATTTGAGTAGAAAAGTTAAAAAATTGTCAAGTTTTGTGAAGTTTAGAAGTTCGTCATCAACATTTGAAGACCGAAGACCGAAGATTGAAGACGTTTCTATGGTTCTTATGAGAGAGTGATATTAATTGCCGATCGGGTGAGAAGTGAGTGAGTACTCCCACCCTTGCTAATGGTTGATTTCCTTTCTTAGAGATCATCGTAAAAGATTCTTTTTGTCCACACTTCGTGGAGTCTCCGCATTTTATTTCGGAAGGTTATCCTTCTTACCTACAACGTGTGCGGGATTTCTCTCTTTATTCCTGCGCCTCGCACACATGAGAGACTAAAAAAGCGATCTTTTTGAGTGCAATTATCATAAAACCCTAATGGTGAGGCAGAAGTCGAGGCTTATGATCACAATCGAATCCGAATTCTTTCATATGGTATGGTTACTTCTCGCTCAGCACTTAAGGATGAGAATGCGTTCTTTGGTAGTTCTAACTTCATGTTACTAGCACGCGGTAAACTCTATGTCCTCATAGCTCCTTGGATGCTTGAGACTCTTTTACACTCTGAAGTTGGAGAAGGTTTTGTGGGTACACCTCTGGTAAACCCTCACGAGACTACAACTCGTCCACTAGGGACACCTAGGGGTTTAAAGGCTTAGTGCATACGCTAAATGCATTCGGTAGACTGCATGGCTGGGGGTATAGTTAGGATTTCCTAATTTCTGTTTCACTTGAGGACAATTAAAATTCAGGTTTGGGGGTATTTTATAGCCTACGAGTGATACCGCAGGTTTGGGGGTATTTTCGGAAAGGGTTTATTTTATAGCCTACGAGTGATACCGCAAGTGCAGTGTCTCAAGTTATCAAGCACGGGTGGCAAATACGAGTCGAACCACAGAGACTTGTGGTGCTAATGTTGATCTAAGGCTTACTTGACTGAATTCAGGGAATGTAACAAGTGACAAACAGGGATTGTGCCGATACGGCTGAAGTGAAATGTAGTCCTAAGCTAAGGTATAGACAAAGTGACAAGGTAAATTGTAAAGCACAAGGGTGGTTTCTACCACACGATCTTATGCTAAGGCACTCAACCGATATTGTGTTCTTGTAACTACCCAAGGAAGCTTCTAATGAATGAAGTGTCAACTAATCAAACCAATCCCCCCTAGTATCAATCTGTCTTTTGACAAAGACAATTGATCGCAGGGCTTTTGGTTAACTAACTAAGCATCAATTCTCGCATTGTTAAGCACATATCTCCTCCATGGCAGTCTCTATTGGATAATTGCCTAACTTCATTCTCTAGTTCTCCCTAGTATTGGTGTCTTCTTACAAAGACAGCCAATCACAGTGAGCAATAGATCAATTAGCTAGCAACAGTTCTATCTTAATCAAGCACAAAGAATTAACACAACATGAATATGAATTTTTTACTTAACATAATCTCGTGGGTTTCAACAACACCCTGGTTAAGAACTTAGAACATAATTTTAAGTAATTAAAAACACAAATTAAACTAATTGACACACTGGCTAATCCAGGCATGACTATTACACACCCACAGTTCTGATATTTATACATGCAAGAACCCCCAAAATTCCCAAACCCTAATTCATTAAAAAATAGAAATTAATTGCAAAATAATTCGAAAATACTCATACCCATACTCTGAGTCGCCTTCTCCTCTTGTCAATTCATCTCTGAGAACGCCATGCATCGGTTGTTGGCTAACCCTAGTTTTAATTATGTCTAAATTAGCCTCTAGGTT
The DNA here is from genome assembly GCA_023531295.1 of Papaver armeniacum. Classification (NCBI taxonomy): domain Eukaryota; kingdom Viridiplantae; phylum Streptophyta; class Magnoliopsida; order Ranunculales; family Papaveraceae; genus Papaver; species Papaver armeniacum. Next base: position 71,661 of record JAJJWW010017332.1, read on the forward strand.
ATGAGAGAAGCTAATAGAGAGGTAACTAACACTAGAGAGGAGGTGCGGCTGATGGGGTTGATGGTTGTTGTGGTGTCAGTGGGGATGATGGTGACAAGAGGAGAAGGAGAGATGGTGGCGGAGGTGGTGTTGCGAAAGCCAGCTCAGCGTGTCGGGGTGAGGTGAAGAAAGAGAAGATGGAGAAGAGAATGGGTAGGTCGATTAGGGTATAGGTATAGAGGTCTTGATGTTGAGCGGGTGCATCGTGGGAATGATGAGACGGCCTAGCGAGCGTTGGATGGAGTCGATGGAGATCCGAACGGCTCGGAAAGGTAAGCGGTTTTGGCTTGATCTAGTGTTGCACGGGAGCAGCGATCTATGATGCACGTGGAAGCAGCGACCGTTGGATGAGGGAGAAAGAAATCTCAACGTCTCGAAGAGACGGGCTCGGATCCGGTCACGGGTAGCTCTAGCCCATGTCTTCCTTATTGAGTTGCAACCGATTCGCGCGCGGCTTTGGCTATCTGCTCCATAAATGCTTGACTCCAATTCTTCGCTCTTTTGGCTCCCTCAGATTCTCCGAGCTTTATTTATTACCTAAAAACACAAAATTAATTAATATAAATATTTATTCTTGAAAACAAGGAAAACAGAAACTGGGATAATATCTCGATTTCTAAGCGCAAAGATGAGTAAAATGCCAATAAAAAGGTGTATAAATATGCACTATTTGGCACTCATCATGTCCCCCTAACCAAACCGAGGGTGCGACTAGCAGGTGGCGCTCTGGGTGTAAATAGTGAAGAAGGTGCCCCTTAGTAATTAAGGTGCCCCTTATCCAAAGTAGGGGTCCATTTAGCAAATGTCCTCCGGGGGGTCCCGGGTAATATTTCGAGCCGAATTTTCCCAAAATGTTTGTTTCAAAAAAATACCTACAAACACATAAAACACCATAATAATTACAAAATCGAGTACCAACAATGCAGAAAATTGAGGACAACTTAGACACAAAAATGTGTCTATCACAATGGGCAGTGGAACTGGTGCTAAGATTCAGACTAGAAGATGTTGAAGGCAAGAGATCAGAGAAAAAAGCGAAAACTGATGACATTGCAGATGAACATGAGCTAGTGAGGTTGTGACAGTGTTGTTGTTGTTGAGAGAATGGGAGCGAAGGCTTTGGTGGTATTTATGAAGTGCAGTCGGAGATTACAAGGAACTGGAGCTGGTGAACTGCATGCAATGTTGTTAAGGGTTGGCAGAGAAGCAGTGAGTTCTTGTGTTGGTGGTTGAACTGAATGTGCAGTAAACAGTTGTAGTAAAGAAGAGAATGGCTGTGCGTTGCTGGGAGCGATAAGGAGACACAGATGCTGAACCGGTGAGATGTTGCCGCTTGTTTGCAATCAATGGAGTTAATGAAGCTGGAATGCGATTGCAGGTCTAGAATGGTGCAATAGATTAGCTGAGAAGTGTTAGCTTTGTAGCTGTCGTGGGTTGAGCTGATGTTGCAATGGAAGAATGAAGTTGGTGGTGCTGAGACAATACATATTACAACTGCAGCTTTAGAAGGTTTGTCAGTTAGAGGAGGAAGTTGAATTGCAGGTGCAGTTTAATCTTTTATGCTACTAAGAGGAGACGGTTTGAGCTGCGGAAACAAATGAATGAAGGAAATGGAGTTTGTGCTTGCATAGAATGCCAAATGAAGTGGCTTACAAGACAGGAGAATGAGTTATCCACAGTTTAGATGAATGTCTGTGTAAGTTGTGGAAGAAAAGGAATTGGTGAAGGGTACTGTTTGGATGGTCAAGCGCCATCATGGTGCATGACTGAATTATAGCCTGTGCAAAACTGCAATGGCTTATGCCTAGAGCCAAGTCAGCTGAGTTAGACCACGACTCGGATCCGACTAGGGTTATCTGACATCATTGAGTTACCAGACTTGACTCGACTCGGTATGCTTAACCGAGTTAACTCGATCGGACCGACGTTTCACTGGTGACCTGGTGGACTTTGCCGGTCACCTGAGCTACTTACTGGCGACTTTCCGGCCAACTTCCGACATTTCACCAGTTTTTGGCGACCGCTTTTGGGGCAGATATTCACATGGGTTTTTCTCACACATGGGCTTGGTGGGCTCGTATCCATTGGACCTTTGAAGACTTGACCTAAGAAAAGACATAAAAGGGAGGATTTTTACAACTTTGATATATCACGTATTCTACTTGGAGTTTTTGGGAGAGAGCCGCAGCTAGGGTTTGCTTTCGTATTTATTTTTCATCTTCTTTATTTCAATTATTATTGATGATGAACTCCATTATTATGAGTAGCTAAAACAATTGTTGATTAAGGGTGATTTCAAAACCCGAAATATGAACCTATAATTGATATGCAATAGCTCGTTTTTTCACAAGTTTCGTTATTTTTTGATTTCTACCATGCTAATAATGTTTATGGATTATTTGTTGATTGTTTAAGTTCGAAATTAAATAGTTGATTCATAATCCTATTGCTAGTTTAGATTTTCTTCGACCGTAATTGTTTAGAAATATAAACACAAGTAGCGATATGTGGGTATTGATGATGGGATGTTGTTAAATGCCCATATGTAGAAATTGACACTAGTAGGTGATTCATGCTTTTGAATTCATCACTAGGAGCAACCTTATCTCACAAAACTTAGAGCATTTGTCTAAGTCACACTTAGAGAGCGTACTTCTAGGAAACTTGGCAAGTAGAATCCGGTAGTCGAGTGCTTCCGTATGCGGTGAGCTTAGGAGATAATAACGGGATAGTTGAGCGTACTAATTATCCTAGGGTTTTTAGTAACAAGATAATGCGAAGAACGTGTTATATATCGATCTGGTTTATGTTTCGTGGTCGAGAATGATTCCTTAATCAATTCCATCTCATATTTGAATACAACTTTACAATTTTCAGAATTTATAACAAAATCATCTTTGCTAAGAGTATTTGCATAACAACTATTAATTCATACCTCCCTTGGGACGAATCTGCTTTCATTATACTACTTGCTAGTGTAAAGAGAAGTATAAAATATTATTTGCGAGTTTGACACCTCTTCACCGGTACAAACATGGTACTTTTTTTTGTAGCACATAATGGGATCTTTCAGTGATGATTGTACCTCTTCGGAGAGAGATTCTGAACCCGACGAAACCCAGTTTTCTTCTCATGAGGAGGTAGACATAATTGATTCTTTGTTCCGTGAGGCTGACGAGATCATACAAGGCATGTCTCTCGCCCATTTATGCAGAGTGCGGATGTGTGTTCAGACTCTCTTGGCTTTAGTGGACATGGAGGAAAGGTGGAGGAACGATGAAGAATCCCGGCTTGTCGGGAGATCTTAGAGCAATTAAGCATTTCTACAACCCAATGCTAGGGCTGAACGATTCGCCTCTCGGTTGAAGCAGCGGAAGACTGAGTCCATGAAACTTTTAGGTAAGGACCAATTTAATTACCCTGTGCATGATGGTATCGTAATCCTTGACTATGATGCGGACAAACCCGGACATCATCAAGAAGCAACTAGAAAGGCTCATGAGGAATATGTCGATACGGTTTATGAAACTGAAGCATCTTCTGGAGTGGACGCCGAAACTGCTACCAGGAGTGTTCACGTAATCGCTGAGGATGCTGTCAAGGCGGACGAGGAGACGGAGGCAATGTATGCTGGAGCCATTGGAGAAACTACGGAAATATACGCTGGGAATACTATTGAAACAAACACCGAACATGAAGTGGAAGCCGCTCTGTGGTGACTTCTGGATGGGATGTTGCGGTCGCTGCTGAGGCGGCTTCTGGATGGGATGTTGTTGTCGCTGCTGAGGCGGATTTTGGATGGAACGCCGAAGTTGTTGCTGCCGAGGCGGCATTTGGATGGAACATTTGCTATTAGAAAGCGTGATGTGGAAAGTGCTTGAAGAAGCTCTGATGAAGGCGCTATTGATCCAGGCGTTTGCCGTTAACCACCAATTTTTTCCACTTTTGCTATTTCTTCTTAGCATGTAGCCCCTTTTGATATTCCAAAAGTTTACTTTTTCTTTCTTGCTTTCATGGCGGAGTTAGGGTTTCGTCAAGTAACATTCTGTTATTCAGCTTTTATGGTTTCACATCTCTGAATGAATTAATAAAACCCTCATGTCAAGCTTCGAGATCCGGAGCCGAATATTCTTGAAGAAGATATCTCGTTACTGCTTTGCTGATGATCATCTTCCTTGCATATTTATTTCTTCGGTATTTTGAATAGGTATTTTTGGTTTCTATGTTTTTCAATTAACGGATAATGACTCTGTGAGAGTTTTAGGTTTACTTGGTATTTTTCCTTTAAGACGGTTTGGGAAAACTTTTCAAGGAAAGATGTTCTTTAATTGAAATTGAAAATTATACTCATGAATGTAAGCAGTGCAATCATTTTAGAGAAGTTACGAACATTGCATGATAAGGAAAAAAATGCTGAAGGAAACGCTGAAAGAGAACACTGGAGGTGAAGGTAGCACAGCGTTTTAGGTATTGAAGGGTTTGAGCCATCACGAGTGAATCGTGACACCTTCCAATTTGTCGGTATTGATAAGCTTGCAGTAACCACCCAAGATAACATCTGCCACCAGATATGGCTCGTGTTCCTTTTCTTTAAGCGGACCGGGTCAAGTGGCCATCTTCACTTTTATGTTCACAACTTGAAACGAGGTCATCTTAACTACTACATATCCAATTTGAAATGGGTTGGAGCGTTGAGCAACCACTTGATTTTTGAACTCGTCATGTTTGGCTGTGACAGCTTCCAAATTTTTAACAAAGTACTTGAAAGGCCCAACATCCCATTCACATCTCCTAATGAGGCATGGGTTGGTAATCGGACCGAGGCCCCATGCCTGGCCGAGAGAAGAGGTGATTGGGTGCATAAAGGGTTGTTTAACCAGACTTACTTGTGTTCGGATTCTGCGGATGAACGTAGATGGACTTTCTCCAGGAATTAGGTTACATTGGTAAGTTGTTGATACGACAACATGTAATCTTCAAAGTTGGACAGCTTGTTGGAAATTCTTTCGGGTATCGACATCGGCAGAGGGGATACCCTTAACTTCGCTTTGTTACCGTGTACCCACGCGCCCCAGAATAATGTCGTAAATTGAGAGTTATTTGACAATATAGAATTTGCCATGTGTTAGAGTGTCTCCCACCTTGATTTCAAGATTGATGTAACCATATGCGTCTACCGCCTCTCCTTCCAAGTTTTTGACCACGGTTAGGGAACAGGTAGCCTCCTGTTTCGAAATTCCCGTAGCTCTCAGGGTTTTGATGGTAATGATCTTGAAGTCAGAAGCCGCGTCGATTAATGTGTTGTCGAGCTTGGCGTCCCTAAGATGAACCGTGGTCAGCAGTCCCCAGTTGTATTTTCCAGTACCGCTTTCCGCGAGAGTTTGGGGTTCTGGCGTGGTTTCTTCAGTAGGAAAGAGTCGCTTGCCTAATAAAACACGATTAAGGGCTGTAAAGATATCTTGATGTTGTGTCTTGGAGAGATAGAGAATTTCGCACACATGCTGCATCATGGATTGCACAGTTTCGTGTACATAGTCCCCAGAGACCATGCAACTCCTGACTGGAAGTGGATCTCTTTGAGCTCTTTAATTATCTAGTCGAAGCTCCCATGCTTTTATCTTTTCTTTGAAGATATGCTTTAGCTTATTACAGTCACTGGTCGGGTGGTGGAAAAATTTATGGTAACGACAATATTTGGGGTTCGCCATTTCCGCTTCGGTTGGTGGGCGCTTGGTAGGAGGTAGCCTGATGGCGTCGTGTTGGATCCACGCTTCTAAGAGTTCAATCACTTCTTCGATTGGGAACGGGAAATCCCAGATATTTTCTCCAGCTTCTTGATTTCGCATGGGCGCTTTAGCGGTGGTCTTCCGTAGTGGAGCTACCTGTCGTGCTAGTGTTGCGCGCTTGGATGGCTGTTCTACTGTTGGAGCCTTCCTTTTTCCTCATTCGTCTACCACGCTCACAGAGGAGGGACCAGTGTTGTATTGCTTATTGATGAGGCGTCTATTTCCTCGAGTTTCACGTGCGTCCTCGCTTCTAGTTGGCCTGGTTCTCTCCAACAACGCTGGTGTTGTTGTGGATAACCGTTTTGCAGCTTCATGAAGCTCAGAGAATGTCTGGAATCGCAGATTCTCTAGTAAGGCGTGGTAGATGGGGATCATGCCATTGATGCAGGAATCGACCAATTGTTGTTCGGTCATGTTTGGGTCGTGACAATCCAATGCTTGAATTCTGAACCTTTTGAAAAAATCATTCGGATGTTCGTTGGAACATCCTTCTTAGATCTGAAAAGGTAATTTGCTCAGACACAAAGAAGTATTGTAGAAAGCTGCAACCATGTCAGACCAGTTGGAGATGCTGCCTGGCGTAATGTTGTTGTACCATGTGTATGCTCTTCCAGTAAGTGATTTCGAAAATTCCCTCAAACGAAGAACATGATTGTATTTGTGCTCCCCCAGGGACTCTAAGAATCTGGATACATGTTCACGTGCATTACCGGTGCCATCATACAGGGAGAATTAATAGGAAGAGTACCCCCTTAGAAGGGGAATTGTTTGTACTTCCGGAGGATACATGGTTTGATGCTGATGCACGTCTATGGAATCGCTTTTGTCCCGGTTTCAGAGAAGTCGTTCCGAATCTTCTCGTGTGACGAAATTGGACGGTTGATTTCTTTCTGTTGGAGCTCCTGGGCGAGTTTCTTCGTGCGGCCTGTTGAGGTGCTGGCGCCAGGGGTATCGGAGGTGTTCCTCATCGGATCTGGCTGGCGTGATTCTTGTGGTAGCCGCTCCGTCAATATTTTTAGAAAAACAAATACCTCCTTCTGAGTTGAGGCCATGTCCGTTTGGGCTCTGGCGAGAACCTCATGCCTTTCCTTCAAATCAGCAATACTAATGTAGGGTCGGCTCCCTCTGGTTCCTCCAGTTTCTCGTTCTGGAGGCGGAGTAGCTGCGGTTCTGGTAACAGTTGGAGGTGTCATACTTGACGAAACATTGGGAGCGGCGGCAGCAGCTCTGGCTCTGGTGATTGGAGGTGTAACACCTGAAGGAGCATTTTCCGTGGCAGAGGGTCTGGCTCTTGTGATTGGAGGTGTAACACCTGAAGGAAAATTTTCCATGTTACTGGTGTTGACAGGTGGCGTATTAGCACCACTGGGAGAAACGTTAACACCGAGAATAATTTCGGCGCCAGTGTTCTCTGGGTTTGTTGCTGATCCTGACCTGAGTTCTACCATCTTGAGACCGGAGTTGAAAAATAAAATTGGGAATTGAAAAGTGATATTGCAACCGAGAGATTAATCTCCCACTGTGGTCGCCAATTTTTTGTGGGTGAAAACCGTTTCTGCTGATTTCGGTAATTTCGTGTGAGTGCGGATGAGAAACAAATCTAAACCCAAAATAATGTACTGCATGGGAGTACTTTTGGTCGAGAGATCAATTTGTACAATCCTGGCCTAAACCAAGAAATGGTCGTTTCCAGGTGCTTCGGTCACAAAGTGTAGGAGAAGGGTTGGTCTTAGGGAGGGAAGCGAAGAAAGTGTTGGGGCCAGAATAGTTGATTCTGGAAGTGTGGGTGTTTTGTGACTTGTATCCGAAAGTTGAACTGGAGAGCTGAATGGAAAGCTACCAGGTGATTTCTGGATGTGTATTGTTCTCATGACCAAAAAAAACTTGTCCTTTGGTGGAAGTAGGTGAAACCTATTTATACAAGTCGTAATAAAACGTACCCTGGCCTCGTAAGAAGTGGAAGCGGTTTAGCGGTGGAAAAGTGGTAACGGGTAACGCCTGGAATTGATGTTTCCATAATGAAGATGCGTTTCACCACTTATTTCTTGCCATTACTAACCGCCTCACCTTTATGACACTTTCTTGTAATGGGCGTATTGCACGCCGCACGCTGTAAACCGCCAGACCAATAACCTGATGAGCATCCCCCAGTTTGTGACATATTTTGATGTCTCGAGTGTTTTCATTGGAAAATGTGTAACATGTTTCTATGTGTGGCAAGTTAAAATAGAGAGGCTTGTTAGGTTGTGGACGGCCTTGACGACCGAGATTTTGCATCTCGGGAGGAAGGGTGGTCGTTGATTATGGCTACCTTCCGTTGGTAGCCCATGCGTGGCCGTGTTGTTGGCATGGCTTGCGTATGCCTTTGGTGCGGCCAAATTAGGGTTTGGCACAAACCGTGGAATTTCGGTATTGCGGCCAAAGGGTTGCCACAAGTCGTTTGGTTTGGTGGCAATCTTGTACGGTTGAGATCTGCATCTAAGGAGGAAGGGTAGCCGTTGATCACGGCTACCTTCTGTTTGGCGGCCAGCGGCATAGTGGCATGGCCAGTATGCTCACGCATATTTTAGGCGCGGCTAAATTAGGGTTTTGGCATAAACCATGAAATTTGGCATTGCGACCAAAAGTTGCCACAAGTTTGGTGACAAACTTGTACGGATGAGATCTGCATCTCAGGAGAAAGGGTAGTTGTTGATCGTGGTTACCTTTCGTTGGTGGTCGAAGCGTGGTAGCGTGGATGGCATGGCTTGCGCATGCTTTTTGGCACGATGAACAAAGAATTGGCATCGTAGCCAATTTAGGGTTTGGCAAGCACAAACCAAGGGATTTAAGCGTCAGAAGCCAAAAGTTGCCACAAGTCTTGCGGTTTGGTGGCGAATTTGGACGGTTGAGATTTGCATCTCAGAAGAAAAGATAGCCATTGATCATGGCCGCATCTTATTTGCATAGCGGTATTGGCAACATGCTGGTGGTATGCTATTGGCGTAGCCATGGCATAACTGCATGCTAATGGCATAACCGTGGCATGGTGCCATAATAGTAGCCGCGGCATAGCGGTATGCCAGTTGCGACGTAGCCAAAATCTAAAATTGGCATCGTGGACGGATTTGGTAGCAACTTGCCCAAATTAAGGTTTGGCGTGTTGAAACCCTAATTAGTGTGTGTAGTATGCGTGCGACATGTTTGGCGCGCTTTGGAAGTTGGCGCTTTTTTGGGAAGCCAGCGTGTTTTGGGAAGCTAGCGTGTTTTGGGAAGCTAGCTTAGTATGACGACCTCTTTTGAGGCCGTGGCAGGTTTGGAGCAACCTGATTGGTCGACGGGAAGTGGGGCCAGCATGCTAGTGCGTGGCCACATTTCCAACGCGCGATTGAGGATTTGAAGCGACCTGATTGGTCAATGGAAAGAAGGCCGACATGCTAGGGCGCGGTCGCACTTTTAGTGCGCTTGTGGCGGATTTGGTTGCCGAGATTGGTTAAGCACGGTTTCGACCAACGGGGTCTAGTATACTACGTGGAGGCGTGAAACCCTAATTAAGCAAACTAGTCGGGTTTATGAGTTCTTTTGTGAGTCATCACAATAATTGGCTGGATTTTGTATACCGCCACACAAAATCTTTATCTACTGCAATGCGGTGTGTGCTTTCTGTCCGAGTATTTTGAGCAATGGCCTTAACTTTGGTACTTGAAGGTTCATGCTACTCCGCTGTGAAAGTGAACATAAATCTGTCATGCCATACCGATTTAAGGGTTCTCATGGGAACATAGCACAGAAAGTACTCAAATGAGTCTAGTATTGGCAGGTGCCGTAATGTACAGAGTGTTATGGATAGAAGTATATTAAGCGGCTCAATAAATGTGTCGGTGGAGAGTTTAGTACTCGTAGCACTGTTTCCTTGCAGAGTGACGTCACATCTGATGCAAGGTTTTACGATTTTAACCCTAAGCTAAAAATCACCATCAACACTAGGTGAACTAGATTTAGTTGCTTGTTCTCAACTATACGAAGTTGGTTTTGATTTTGTATAACGACTTAATTCTGAGAGTATTCAATTCTGGACTAGGTCCTGGGGATTTTCTGCATTTGCGGTTTCCTCATTAATAAAATCTTGTGTGCCATTTACTTTATCTTTCCGCATTATAATTGTTTTATTATAATTAATGTAAATTGCACAAACGTTAATTCTTAATTACTTGATAGAGATCCTATAGAGTTTGGTTAAGTCCGAACCTATTATCAAGTAATGACACTTTTTTTTTGTATTGTCTCGATCTTGTATCCTTAGAATATCACACAAAGTGTGAATACCGATTTGTTGTATTGTCTCGACTTTGTCCATAGACGATCATTTTCGGTTGAGAGGACTTATATGTGGAAAATTTTAAGATTGTGTTATATTTGGGTACTTCGCCTTTTCATACTCTATTTATTACACTGAAAAGTGATGGATATTGCAATCATTCTTGGTCTCTGAATATCTCCTTGGATTTGTTCATTGAGAATAAGTGTAATTTTATTATCATTGTAATATAAATCGTTCATAATGTATGATCCTCATAGGTCTGGATTCCTACCTGGTTCTTAAACCATTTTTGTTGTTGCACAATTTAAAATTAAGCAGAGTACTTCTTAATTTTTGTGTCTTGCTTTAAGACTTCTTTTTGTGACACCATCTAAACATTCTTTGGAATTGTTATATGATAAGGAATCCTGCTTTTCACCGGTCACGGTACCCTTACGGGTCTAAGACCACTAAAGGATTATTTATGGTACGACTCGCGTACTCGTTTAGTTTTCTTATTGGCAGCGTTCGGTAACTAGGGTTTTCGGTACCGGCGCCATTGGAAATTTATTTGGATCTCTAGAACAAGTAAAGAAAACAATCTCTCAAGGGAGCTCATCAAGGTCTTATTCTTCTTAATCTTCGTTGGGTTACTATAACGGGAAGACCTAATGATGATGATAATAAATTTAGGAAAAGTTTTAAAGGTCTTGCTTCTTTATCTCTCTCAAGTAAGATTGTCCCAATTGATCAATATTCTATAAGAATTGTTTTTGTCAACAATTTTTGTGGTAGTACCTTTGAGAAAATTTCTACTAGGAATTTAATCCTAGAGAAGAAATTGGTAAAGGAAAGTGGTCATAAAGAAGATTTTGTTTATTTTGAGAAATACAATCTTGGGAACATCTTCAATGGTCTTGGTGAAGATTTTGACACTCTTACAAGGATCTTTTATGCTAACATTCATGATGTTAATCTTGATAAGTTTACTTTCAAGACTATGTTTAATAGGGAAAAGATTCAAATTGATAGAGAGTTGATTTCAAATATACCAAAATTTCTTGGTAATATTTGTGTTCAAATACCATAGGAAGAGAAGCCTAGCTACTTGTGAAACCATTTCTTATGGTCTTTGTTACAAGAAGGTCGATTTGATTGAAAGAAAGTTTCCTACCAATGATCTTAGCATATCCTTATGGAGTTTTTGGAAACTTGCATTTCTAATCTTTGTCCCTCCACGACCGAGAACTCTTTGTGGATTCGTGAATTTGCGGATTTGGTCTATTTCCTTGAAATGGGTGCTCAAGGTCTTGATATTTGTGGGTTTATTATTCTTCAAACGGTCTCAATGACATCACTCAATAAGAAGTTAGGCTTTCCTTGCTTAATTGGTTAACTATGTCGTGAACACTCCATAACTCCCATTGGAAACTCTATTGGAGCTCCTAAACCATTTCGTCCAAGTATTATCAAACGTATTAAGATGAATCACTACAAAAGACAAAAATGTGATACCCTTGATGGTTCTTGTTATCCTACCACCTTGAGTATTCTTCAACAAATTCACAATGGTGTGTGTAAGGTCAATTCCAAGGTAAAATGTATACAAAAACAATTATGTGTGATTGCTACAAAATTTTCCGAAATCAAGGAGGAAATGGAAAAATCTCAAGCTTCTTGGATGGATTCCGATGATGATGAAGATGATGCTTAGTTCCTAATTCCATATCATCATATAATTAATGTATATGATACTTCTTTTAAAAAATTATTCTTATGTTTAGGAAGGATAACTAGGGTTTGGAATAGCCATTATTGTGATTACACATAGTTATTGCCAACGTTTTTCATCTTGGGATGTTTTTAGATATATTTATTTAAATTCTAAGCTATTTTGGAAGATGATTTTTGCAGTATTTAATCTTGTTTATTTTATATATTGCAGTATATTATGAGAATATGTGGTTTTACATTCGTGAACTATGTTGTTATTTCATATGCTCAAAAGTTAAGTGTATCGTGTCTTTATGCATATATTGATGGAAAAATAGAATGAACTTTTGAGATATTCCGAAGTATTGATCTTTCCCTGATCCATCTTATGTGAAAGTACTGTATGGCTCCGTAAGTTCTCTTATGTCAAGCATTTTCGATTAAATTAATCATTAAGATCTTCTTGTGGTTAATTTATTCGAGCTTTCTGAATACAAATCCATGTGATTTGTTAATGTCCAAATAAATCTTTCTTTTCTTGTCAAAGTAAGGTCGTTATTGTTGTTCTCTCGGGAATGAACATCAAATGGGGGAGAGTTCTTAATTGAACTTGTGCTTAATTGCAATATATTTGTGGGGGAGTGCGACTGTGGAATATTAGGGGTAATCTTGTATCTTTATTAACTCCTTGATGAATGCATTTAGTTTCGACTATGTGATTGCATCTAAAAAAAGTTGATATGTTCTCATGAATTATCTTTTTAAGAATTTCATTATGATCTCGTTGTTTTCGTACCTTTGCCAATTTATAGTAAAAAAAACAGGGAGAATGAATTTGGTAATTCACACTACATACATATGGATTACTGATCATTATGTAAGGGGGAGTTTTTTCCAGTATGATACGGAATTATTGACTAAGGGGAGTGATACATATCACTGTAGTATTATTTCAAAGTTGTGTACAATTGAACTTTGATGTTGAAGAATATTATGCCATTGTATAACAATGATTGAGAACATCTGTTTTCTTATTATTGTGGCTACGGATATTCAACAACAATTATGTTGAGTTGAACACATTCAGGATCGCTGGAATACTTGGAAGTGACGAAGAATTCAAGGAAAGTTGAAGAGCCAAGGAAATCAAGCATGATGGATTAGAAGCTACAAAGTTCTATTTATTTTGTAATCCATATGTATTGATAGTTTTGTCACTAACATTGAAAAAGGAGGAGATTGTTAGAGCGTTGCTCGGTCGAACTCGTAAGCGTTGTTATCTCAAGCTTGTTTTAAAATTTTAGTTGGTCAAAACCATATACTTTATTTCTAGTCTACGTATAGCTATGTCTCGGACTAGGATAAAATGCGTAGCTGAGCTTTTAGACTTCACGACGTTCACATTTTGAAGACGAAGATGTACTGAAGATCTTGGAGGAACTTCATCAACAAAAGGTATGTGGAGACTAAAACTTATCTATCACTCAGAAGTATATTCAATTCTATTCTATCTCCTAAGATACAAAGTCGTATAGCTATATAAAGTCTTTCATTGATATTTCGAAATGAGTTTATCTTGCTTATCTATTTCTCGAAATATGTATTGGAAGCTTTTTGCTTTAGATAAGTTCATCATATTCTTGATGAGTTTAGTTGGAAACAATTTAATTGTTGGAAACTAAATATTAAGTCAAAATATGATCATGTGAAAATTACCTTGAACATCTTACATGATTCGTGTGAGACAGTCATTTGATGTTAGCTCTGGATGTTTCGCAATGATCATTCGTTCACTTGAATAGTACTTGAAAGCTAATAGTAAGTGTAAGATTACTATTGTCGTCTTCCAAGGATGTTTCAATGACTTAAAGAAGAGTTTATAAAGTTTGCCCATGTCTAGATACAAAATGGTATGCGTACATAGTATGCAAACTGTATTGTGATGATTCAGGTCCGGAACTCTTGTTTGCATATCTAGTATGCGAACTGAGTTACCTGAGTTGGGTCTGGAATGGTTGTTCGAGAACCGGGTTTGAGAACTGCTGGTCAAGTCCAAGATCCGGAACTATTATTCGCGTACCTGGTTTGCGAACTCAGTGGTTATGCTCTAGAATCGGTCATGCATGATCTTCATACTCATGAACTAAAACATTTATATAATATAAGGAATGCAAGATTTGCAAACCGCGACTAAATGTTCATGAATATTCTTGAATAAGTACTTTGTACAATCATGAATCAAACCGATTCCAATTCAATTGGTTCATAAATATGTCTATAAAATGATGAACAATTGAACAACTATATTAAAGCACGATTAGATTCATTTGATTATCATTCATGATTGATTGATCTTCATAGTTTATATAGATGTGTTAGATGAATATGGCTAAGTCAATAAGTGTTCATGTAGCTAACTAGGGTTAACTATTATTGACCCAACAAGTATACACGTTTGGGTACAGTTCATCCATATTTAAATATAGGTATATTTCATTTGTGTGTAACAAGCTAAAACCATCTAACAATGGAGATTAATTTATTTATTTCTAAGCATACTTAGATTGAATCTTGAATTAGGGTTGCATCTAACGGTGGACATTGATTGCTTTATTACTAAGCTATCTTAGCTTTTATTGTAAGCAACCATAATTTGAAAGACTATATAAGGGAGAACTCTAGCACTTGGGAAAACTAATCCCCACACTTACGTGTGTTCCTAGTTGCAAATTAGATTCGATTCTCCTTTAGCCTAGTTTTTTTTCAAAACCATTAGGTTAACGACTCAAAGACTACATTGGGATTCTGAAGCTAGATCCAACTATTTTCTTTGTAGTTGCGTATTCTGATCTTGCTTGTTCTATCGTATTGAACTTTATATTCTCTAAGATTTACTTGAGATTTATCTCCGATACGTAAGATATAAAAACATTCACAAAGTCCTTCATCTCTAACTTTGTGATTCGACAATAAATGGTTCTGTTAATCAGTTGGGTTATTGTGAGGTGACTAATCTTCTAGGCCGCACTCGGCGTTGTAAGACCGGATTATTAGTTGGTTCCTCGTACACTTTGATTTACCATAAGATTTAACAAAACTTAATAGGTATTTCTTTGGGAGACAGATTTATCTATCATAATAGACTTATTCGTGGGAGATAGATTTGTTTATAAAGTCTTCGACTTTAGGTCTTAGCAACTCTTAGTTGTGGGTGAGATCAGCTAAGGGAATCAAGTGTGTGGAATCCGGCGTGTCTCAAGAAGCGTAAGGAACGTGACTGTACCTTGATCAGCGTGACATTGGTTAGTGCTCAAATAGTTAGAGCACTGCTCGGTCGAACTCGCATGAGTTGCTATCTCAAGCATGTTTTTCAATGTTAGTGATCAAAACTATAAGTTTTAATTTCTAGTCTACTATAGCTAAGTCTCGGACTAGGATAGAAAGTGTAGTTGAGCTCAAGAACTCCATGGCGATCGTCATACAAGACGAAGAGCTACTCAAGGAACTGGTGGAACTTCATCGACTAAAAGGTATGTGGAGACTTGAACTTATCTATCACTCAAAAGTTTATCTACCCTATCTCCTATCTTGAAAAAAAGTCGTTTTGCTATATGAACTTTGATTATACACATTTTCTATTTCGAGCCGAGTTTATCTCGCTTATCTATTTCTCGAAATATGTGTTGGTAAGCTTTCACTTTGGCCAAGTTCATCTTTATGTAATGACGAAAGTCATGATATCTTTCAATCACTTGAAAATGGATTTGATGAAAAATGGTTTGTGAATAACAACTATATAACGTCCTCTAAGAATGTTTTAATGATTGAAATGAGAGTTTAGAATATATAACCAATGTTGGATATAAGCATTGTGTGGTAACACATATATGTATAAGTCCTTATTCCTTGAACCAAAGTATGCGTACTTTGCTGCTCAGGAAAACCATAAGCCCAGTTCACGAACTGTCGAAGGTTCTCGACCCGAGAAAATCTGCTGGAGTTTGTAAACTTCTTCCGGGAACTTAAGTCCGCGAACTTAGTCCGCGTACTTGAGTTGGTTATTTTTAAATACGATAATTTGTGAACTTATACTTATATTAACTAAGGAATGCAAAATTGCAAACCGCGGGTATAAAGTTCATGAATCGATTCGAGTGAATCAAATCGTTTTTGCTTCGATTGTGTCTTGTATACTTATATAAGATCTAAGCAATTGAACAACTCTCTAAGTAGTTCATTTGAGTCATTTGAACTAGCTATGGTAAAGAAGAATACAGTTAATATGAAAGTGCTCATATGGCTAACCATTTAGTTAACTATTGTTGAACCAACGAATGTACATGTTTGGGTACGGTTACACAAACCTAAAATCGTGCATTTCATTTGTGTGTAACAAGCTATGTTTTCGATCTAACAATCGAAAGATATTATCTTGAATCTAATCAGGTTTTCATCTAACGGTGAATATTGAATGCTTTGTTACTAAGCTAACAATGACAGCAAACCCTGATTTGAAAGACTATATAAGGGAGAACTCTAGCAACTGGGAAACCTAATCCCTACACCTTCCGTGTGATACTAGTTGTATAAGCTAGAGTCGATTCTCCTTTAACCTTAGGTTTCTTTGAGACCCTGTAGATTAACGACTTAAAGATTTCATTGGGATTATGAAGCCATACCGATACTACTTTCTAGTAGTTGTGTGATCTGATCTTTTTGTTTCTATCGTACGAGTACAATCGCAAAGATTTGCTTGAGATTGATATCTCCGATAGGCAAGATATAAAAGTAATCACAAATATCTTCGTCTCATCGTTTGTGGTTCCACAATATCTTATTTCGCCGCGTCGATTAAGATTGTTGTGAGGTGATTGATAATACTAGACTGTTCTTCGGGAATATAAGTCCGGATATCAATTGGTTCTTGTTCACCTTGATTTATCAAAATACGGAACAAAAACTCGTAGGTATTTATGTGGGAGACAGATTTATATATTACCGTAGATTTTTATGTGTGATATAGATTTGTTTATTAAATTCTTTGACTTTAGGTCGTAGCAACTCTTAGTTGTGGGTGAGATCATCTAAGGGAATCAAGTGCGTGGTATCCTGCTGGGATCAGAGACATAAGGAGCGCAATTGTACCTTGGATCAGTGTGAGATTGATTGGGGTTCAACTACAGTCTAGACCGAAGTTAGTTTGTAGTAGGCTAGTGTCCGTAGCGGCTTAATACAAGTATGTGTTTAACCGGACTAGGTCCCCAGGGGTTTTTCTGCATTTGCGGTTTCCTCGTTAACAAAACTTCTGGTGTCTGTGTTATTTTTTTTCCGCATTATATTGTTTATCTTTATAGTTGAAATATCACAGGTTGTGCGTTTGAATTAATCAATTAGAATATCTAACCTTTGGTTGTTGATTTACATTGATTGATACTTGAACATTGGTCTTTGGTACCGTTCAAGTTATTTCTCTTGTATTCAATTAGACTCGCAGATTTCTATTTGCTTGAGTAAGAATTGAATGAAGAAAGAGAGATATAACTCTTTGATATACTTTATTAAGATTGAGTCTAGTTGATTCTCTTGAAAGTATATTGGAGTTAGTCCATACAGATTGCTAAGCGAAATATTGGGTGTGGTTGTTGTACCCCCGTTTTTTCACAAATATATTCCATTCCGAAGTTAATTTGTAGTAGGCTAGAGTTTGTGACGGCTTAATACAGCGTGGTGTTAAATCTGGACTAGGTCCCAGGGTTTTTCTGCATTTGCGGTTTCCTCGTTAACAAAAATTTTGGTGTTTGTGTTATTTCTTTTCTGCTTATATTTTATATAATTGAAATATCACAGGTTGTGCGTAGTTCAATCAGTTGAGAAATCCGACCTTGATTGTTGGATAGAAAAATTATTGACACTTGGACATTGGTCTTTGGTACCGTCCAAGTTATTCTCATATCAATCAGTTCACGGATTCCATCTTGTTAATTTGTTTGTTGATTTGAAAAAGAGATATAACTCTTTGATATCTTTTATAGATTGAGTCCGACTTCCTAGTTGATTCTCTTGGAATTATATTGGAGTTTAGTCCATATAGATTGTCGAATGAATTATTGGGTGTGGTTGTTATACTCCCGCTTTTTCACATTGATAGAGTTTACTCTCGGAATTGTATTTAGGTTTTGTCCATACAGGTTGCCTACTAAAAAGTTGGTGGTGTATTTTGGTACCCCTGTATTTTTAATTGGTATATCATAGGAGGCAAACACACTTAAGACCTAATAAGTTTGTGTTTGAAGCAATCTGACTATATGGATCTGAGTGAAATCTCGAAAAATGTATCACCAATTCAGACTATAGTACCAGATCCCGAGTGTGTTCTAGAAACCACTTGGTTAAAACGTTGCTTTCCAAAGCTAGTTAGGATCGGTTATACCTTGTCACATAATATTGGACGTGACCGGTTATACCTTGATTCTCAACATAAGTCAAGATCGATGGGTTCTACCTTGTCATCTTGTATTGGTTTTCCAAATGTTATTCAATGAATAACCATACCAACACACTTTTGATTTCCCTTTCGATTATGAAACAAGTTCATACATCTACTTCCTTAAACCAATGTAACAATACATAGTTTCCTAGAATGAAATCACGCCTATATCCAACACATAATCAAGTAACTAAATACATGAATTATGTTGATGTCGTATGTATGAAGTTCAAAAGATAAACATTTTACTTCGTAATTGCTATAATTCCTTGACACTTTGATCATAATAATATGACCAAGTTTAATACTAGAGTTTCATATGTATATAGCTTTGCATGTTATGTTTTCAATATAAATGACTTGAAAGATGCGTTAGGAATGGAAACAAGATCAAGACAATATTACTAACCTCAAGTGGAAGGAAGATGTCTTCATTGTATTCATTGTTTCTTCACGTTTTTCAGGTCTTCAGAGTAATACTTGTACGTCTCAACATCCCTAGACTTTCTAGTACCTAAACGAAATTGTTTGAAGTAATTAATCAAGCGACTCTAAATGAGTTTTGATACTAAAATATGACAACCAACCTTGACATACCAACGCTTGGTGGGTTCAACCGAGCTATGGTCTAACACAAACACCACCCAATATAGCAACCAATACAACCCCATAAAACTATATCCCGCTGATCCAAATTCATATACCAACAAGCATACAAGACATAACAGGAAAACGACTATCAGAGACAACCAAAATACTTTTCAGATTCACAATATGGAATCTCTGGCTAGCTAGAAATTCAAGGATTTATAAGAATCAACCAAATACACCAACTAAAATTACTCTAATCATCAAAGTAATGTTTGAAGAGTAAACTTGGGCGCAACCAGGAATGCCTGCAATAACAAAAGCACCAACCTACGCAACATCAAAGCAAACAATCCTACTAGGATGGGAAGCACCATAGAAACAATGAATTAAAATCAATATATATGGAGAAGCAAAAAGACATTAAGGACCGCCGTGAGAAGGCATCATATGTAGGGATTATACATGGAAAAGTCTATTGAAAATGGAAGCTCCATTAGGTACGACAATATCAATGATGACGGAAACATGGGGTCTTCTGTTAGCAACAAAAATCGTAATACAACAACAGTGCACTAACAACCACACGATGTACCTTGGTACATGTAAGAAATGCTAGCGAAAATTAGAACACTAATACAACAAATTCCACCCACAAAGATGTCACATGCTTACAGAGAGGCAAACCAGACAACAAACAAACTAGCAAACCAGGCGGTCAAACATCCAACAGAACACCCAACAAATGCGACAACAAAAATCTGGCAGGACATATACCCATGGTTTCTTTTAAACATTGTAATAAATGACACAAATGAATTGATATACCCAGGAATGTGAAATCCTTCTAATCAATTATTGTTGGTTATCCCATTCAAATAATAAAAAACCACGATACATTTGTCAATAACGATTCTTTTTCATGGATGCTAATGAGATACTAGTAAAACATCAAAGACAAGCTTATAAGGGTTTTGATACCTTTATACAGAACTGATGCCACCATTGGCGGTATTGGTTTTTTCTTAATGGCCGATATTGGTTTTTTTTTATTAAGAAATGGTGTCAACAGTGTTGCAATGACGATTTCTATAAATCTTTTTGCATAAATAATATTCATAAAATTTATTTAACTCTCATACACAATTTTTATTCATTTATTTATTTTGATAGAAGCACGTATAATTTATTTATTCCAAGATAATGACAATGGAAAACGTAGAATATAGCCACTTAGGCATATATTGCTAAAAAAAATAACACATATAAATCCCACCTGATGAGTGAGACACAGACATGAAACACGGACACGACACGGGGTAGACATACAAATCGAAAAAATACAAAATAATCAGGTTACAAACAATTTTTTTTGGATGGATTAGTACAATGATTAGTTATGGCCCCTTAATACTACTACTAGTAATTACAATATCCATGGTTTGAACCCTTACCTCTCTAAAGGAGGGAATCTGAGAATTATAATGTTATAGTATATCAAACACATTAATTACACAAATAAGTGAGTAAAACTCAATTTTATGCAGTTAGGCTAGTCCACCTATACAAAAATTATCTATTATATTATTTTTCGTAACGCTCTAGATTATCCGACTAGTAAATGGATTATTTCGCAACATACTAAGTTATCAAACCAGTAAATGAAGTATAAATATCCTAACCAGTAAATGAAGTATAAATATCTAATTGTGTGTGTGTCAATATCCGATATCCCACACGTATTTTGTGTTAGACGTATGTCTAACACAGACACGGTATTGATATTGACGTATCGGTAATTCATGCATGAACATTTATTTCAAGGAAAAAAAACGGTTCAATCCAAAAACCCCCGAAAAATAACCGATTAGTCCATCCCATTCCAACTAGGAACAGATTAGTCCAGAAAATGTATAAGACGCTGCTGACCTCCACACGTGTTTCATAAAGCACACGTGCAGCGAGTGGAAACTGTTTTGTAACTGACACATTCAACGTGGATGTGACACGTTTGCTCAAAAAAAGAAACTGTACGACAAACTTTTAAATAATATAAAAAAATAATTAAATACAATTTATCTTTTAAACCGCTCGTTCAAAATCGACAAAATTTATATATTTGGAAAGCATTTTCCGAGAGCTACAAAAAGAGTACCCGTATGACTATATAATTTTCATTTTTAAAAATTTTTAATTTACATTTGTGTGTACAATTATGTACACCACTGCAAAGATCCAAAAAATCCAAAACCCATGATATCCGATCGCCACCCTAGTCCGCACAGAGTGAGAAAAATATCAACCATGCCAAGCTCCAGTTGGATAACATCCATAATAGCCGGACTACATCAAGGACAAAACAATGAACATAAGAAATCGCTGCTTGAAAAGAAAGTGATTATCCTTTCACCAACATCCACATAAGAAAACAAAGCAAAAAAACGATCAAAATAAAAACTTAGTTTATGGTCAGAGACACAATCCATGTGGGCATTACTACACAAACTTAATATGGCTTCGAAATATCCCAAAGATGTTGATTCATTGCACTTTATCTCAAAAAAGGAGATTACTAACATGCACAACAGATCAACCATATTCCCAGACCTACTTTTTCATGAGAAGTATATTGTTGCATAAATATATTCATCCATGTGAAACATTCCTAAAACCAATCCTTCATAGCCACAAACAAACCCACTTTTTCATTGAAAATACACTGGTGCACCAATGTGTACACACCTGCAAAACATGCATAAAATCGATCATTTATATTCACACTCGGGCACACTTTTTCATGGGAATTGTACAGGTGCAGCAATGTGTACACCCCTGCAAAACATGTAGAAAAACGATCATTCATAACTACACACAAACCTACTTTTACATGGGAATGACAGAGGTGCACCAATTCGTACACCGCTTCAAAACATGCATAAAGATGATCATTCACAACCACACACAAACCTATTTTTTCATGGGAATTACTTCCTACAGGTGCACCAATATGTGCATCGTTGTAAAACAAGGGAAACCTATTTTTTCATAAGATTTACACAGGTGCACCAATATGTACACCCCTGTAAAACATGCACAACACCAATTATTCATATTAACAATAAACAAGTGTACAAATATATACACATTAACTATATACATGTGTATAATTATGTACACATTAAGAATCAATATGTTATTTCATTAAACGAAGGTTGTACTTATCAAATTCAACTAAGAAAGCCTAACACACAATCATATTATTAGTTAGGACCAATATTAAGATAGGAATCATCAAGGGAACCAAAGTATACAACTAGAACAAATACCTTGCACCGTGTTGCATCATCTTGGGCTGCAAGCATAACAACATTAGTTGGGAACTCATCTTTATTATCTTGTACAATTATATACACGCCTACAAAATGGTCCGGTCTTTCCATGTCTTCCCTTGAGTTAACACCACATATCATATTAAAGATGTAAACAGAAAATAACAATTAAATCTAAAATAAAAGATTCTTGTATAGTAAGAAGCATGTATATAACTATGCACACATTAACAATTAACACGTGTACGATTATGTACACATTGATAATCAATATGTGTACAACTATGTACACATACTGTCTACACGTCTATCCAAAGCTTATATACCCAAATGATCCTATCTTTCCATGTCTCTCCCAACTATCATTGGTGGCCAAAGAGAACTTACAGCTAATGTTCATGCGGACATAATAATAATAATTTGAAGGGCTAAACAGTAAAAAACTTCAGGACAAGTAACAAATAGTTTTTAAAGGAGTTGATGTTAATGTGTACACACTGTTAGTTTACGAACATAACTGAAGAGTGGTCAAAACATAGAGATTTGTTAACACAAACCTAAATGTAACAAAAAAAAAAAAGCCACCCAAGAGCTAGGTTTTACTCACATCAAAATATAGAAGTTGGAGCCACACTAGAAATGCAAGCTTAAAGTGATAGTACATGGGACACCTGGAAACAAATAAAAATTTACATAAGCCTGAGTTTCATGCCTCCAAATCATTTCTACTCTAGTTATTTACTCGAGCATAAGTCTCATACTGCACATAGTTTCCACTTCTCTTGGACTATTATGTACACATCAATAAGTGTACAGTTATGTACACATCAAGAATCAACGTGTACAACTAAGTGCACATTAAGAACTGAGAAAAGCATTGGATCATAAGTTCCACTTAAGACAAACTTATGAACTTCTAGTGAGATCACACATGGATCATAAAAAATTATACAATGTATTCCCAAGAAGAACCATAAAAAATATGTTCAAGGTAAAGGTCCTTTGAACCCACCACCTTATGATAAAAATTCAAGCAATTCATACTAAAGGAAACTAGTTTCTCGTCAGACAATACATAATAATAGATACAATGGAAACTAACTAAAGGAAATTAGTGGAATGGACTATGCACCATAAACAAACATATCCAAGTTAAATTAGACTAACCAATAGATGTCCCAACCAAAAATAATGTTACGATCTTGAACTATCTAAATAACATGAACAAACACAAAAGATCCTACAGCTCCTAAGATCCGGTTTAACAATGAAGAAAAATCCAAGTCGAACGACGAGGGAAATTCATTATATACAGGTTATATTTACCCAGTAATTTTATTAATCGCCTAATCCGTTGTACGAATCTCCATCGATTGTAAATTAGGACATGAAAACGATGTGCAAGCAAATATCGTTGAATCAACATCACTGCATCATAAAACAAAACCCTCGATTGAAGAGAAACCGTATACAAGAACCAAAAATGGTTGCTCTTATATTTATTTACCTAAACGCAGAAATAAAAGTTGAACTTCAACCAGTGATTACAGTTTAGTTAAGAAATACTAAAATTTAAGGAAAATAAGGGTTGCTGGTACCTTAGAGGAAGAAATTTAGGTATTGGAAAGATCTATATTGTAGAAACTGCAAGCTCACTTAGCAAGTCTATTTTTCTTTCAGTGCTTCCACACAAATCAGTCTCACCCAACAGGGGAAGGTTATGCATGTCATTCTCTATCTCTGGCACATAAAAGAACAACGCATTAACAATTTAACTAGTGTACACGAAAATACACCTTGTACAGAGTCACATTCAACAGGTTTACAATTTTGTGCACATTAACAATTCAATAACAAAATATACACAAAATAGTAAGGCGACTGTTTAAAGTATCATATAGTATTCAAGGATCTAACACTTATAAAAATAAATTAGGTTTTCCTAGAGATATGATTTTAGTTCTGCTTGCTAGAAATATGGTTTTAGTGTAATTTTACACATGTGTACCAGTTTCAACACCCTAATTATTTATGCAAGCATAAGCTTATGGAGTCAATTTTTACATTGTACCATGAGGAAATACAAAACTGACAACAACCATAAAACAAAATTAACCGAAAGTGAGAATAGATTCACAACAAACAAGCTAAACAACCGGTTGCAATCCACTAATAGCAGCCACACTGTTGATCATCGTATGAAATCCAACAAATAACCTAATGTATAAGTAAATAAAAATAATTTTTATGCAAATAAGTATTTAGTGGAAAACTATTGTAAGTATGCAGAGATAAAAGGTCCCGCGACTTTGGCATTGTTCTATACAAAAATGTAAGTGCTTTCTACAAGCTCAATGGGATTCAAAAATAAGATGCATGCCCGCAACATTTTAGAAGTTCGAATAGTAATATTAATAATAATATTATATGTAATATATGCTTCTTGTGCTATGATTAATGTCTAACAAAAATATGAGGAATATGGAAGGAAAACTCTAGAAAAGACAAAAAGGATACATAACCAGTTTGACTTATGCATCCGCATGCCCATATAGGAGATTTACGTACCCAAATTAAGCCAGATGCCAATTTGTAAGATTCGGAAATAATAAGAAGTTGCAGGTTCAAACTTGTTTCCCACTTGACTAGTGCTACGACTGTCAAACACTCCACTTGCTCAGATTCGAATGCTCCGTTGATAGAAGTCCATTTTCTTCCCTTGTTATTACCTACTAGGTGCATGGCAACTAACAATTAGTTTACATCTTATAACGTAGTTTCTCTAATGTGTAAAAATAATATAAAAATCGCTAGTATCAGCTTGATTCACATAGTTTACGGATATACATCAATGACATTAATCTCTACTGCAAGTGAATGTAAAATAAATAAAAAAACACTGGATATACCTTATATCGAGTTATCAAATCAAATGCTTACAAAAAAAAAAAAAAAAAAAAAAAATCAAATCAAACATGCTTTTCACTCCTGAGATAGCCTACTAACAACGCGTGCATATTGATAGTATTAGTACTCCAGCAGTCCAACTAGAAGCGATGAGATCAAAATGAAAACAAAAAACGGAAATTGATATGTGAAGCTCATCGATTAAATTGTCTTTCTATTTATGAATCTCATCTAATAAAAAAGAATTTATAATTTCAAATCTAACATGTTAATCAAAAGAATTTTTTAGCTTAGTCCTATAAAAACCCTAGAAAAAAATTGAACGAAATTCAATTTCAAAAACGGTAAACTAATAACTCCAAATAGAATGTTCAAGATACAAATAAGTGGTAAGAGAAGATGAAACTTATCTTCGTAATCATTTTTGGTGACGAAATCTTCAGATTCAATTTTTCATGACGATGCTCATCAATTTTACATCACTGATTTCGAGTAGATCTCCAAGAACAAGCGTTTTTTATGATAGTTTTCCGGTCTTTCGTGCTTATTTTGAATCAAATCGAGATGAATCAAATGTTTCTCCATCTCCGGTTTGAAATCGCCTTTCTGTCTCTCCCTCACTTTTCTATGATATAATTTTTCTCTTCCCAAAATTGAAGTATTATGGTTTAAGGACATTTTGGGTACCAAAAAAAATCAGATCGGTGGAGAAAAGGACTAACTCGTCCAAATTCTGGACTAAACTGTCTCGGAGGGGAAATTTTGGACTAACCAGTACTAGCCTTGGGGGCACAGGACTAGAGTGTCCAAAGCCCATTAACTTTGGGACTAAACGTCAATTTCTACTTATTTCAATAGAACGGTTTTTTGGGACCAGCCTTTTTTTGGGGGACCATTGTTTTTTGGGCAAGACATTAGAAGTAATTCTAGGTCACCCCCTTATCTAAATATTTATATTAATACCAAAACTACCCTCTCCGATTATATTTGGTTAATGATTAGTTAGTGTTAATATTCGATTTCTAGTTTTGAATTGTCTAGAATTGCACGATTGATAAACAAAAGAGTGAGGATCACACACACTACCACGGAAACCACAAGTAGTGATAAACTTGGCAAATCTACGGAACCACCCCAGGAGCACTGCTTGAGGCCGTAAAGAGATCTCGTAGTCGACATCATGTCAGGGTGATCGGGGTCAGCAATCCGGAGGGTGATGCATATTTGTCTCGGTGGTCTCCATGAAGAAAATCATTCTTGACATCTAGGCTGATGTATGGGCCAAGAAACGGAAGTAGCAATGGTAAGCACGGTACGAATAGTGTAGGCTTAACAACCGGACTAAACGTCTCAAAACAATCGACTCCAACTTCTTGAGATTTACCATTGCAACAAGACCAGCCTTGTATCATTTGTAAGGAGCCATCGGCATGATATTTGTGACAGAAAAAAGAGCCACATGGAGCGAATAACATGAGCATCACGGGGGTCGTGGTACAAGTTCCCACGTGTTAGTTTTCAACATAGCATTGTACTCATCTTTCATGGCGGCATTCCAATTTATATCCTAAGAGCATATAAGTGAGAACGAGGGGTGGGGAGATATGTACCGTAATGTTTTAACATGGAGATTGAGGCAGTGGATTGGCTTGTGAATGCCATGGGAGGCTCGAGTGACGGGACGAGAAGGAGGCTGTAGTGGAATGAGGAGCTGTGAGTGGGAGTGGGAGGGCTGTAGAGACGGAAGGATTAGTTGGTAAGAGTGGAGGGTAGAAGCGGTAGTGGGTGGTGCTTGTGAAGATGTTACTCGAGAGACTGGAGAGGAAAAGGTGGGGCGTCGGTGTGCGGCGTAATTGAGGGGAGAAAGAGGAGGCGTTGAGTGAGATTGACGTAGTAGAGGTGAAGGGTGGTTGACGGTAGCGGGTAAATGCGTAAGTAGCGGGAAGAAGGTGGAGCGACGGTGTGGTGGAGTGTAGGGGAGGTTGGTTGGCGGTAGAGGGGAGGCTGTATTGGCGAGTAGGAGAGATTATAGGAGGGATGAAGGGTGAAGTAGAAGATTCGGTAGTGGAAGAATTATCTGTAGGAGGATTTTGTGAAGGGAAAAGCCTGTTTCATCAAAAGTAACATGACGAGAAAGGATGATCTTGTTTGTTGCAAGATCAAGGCAGGCGTATCCACGGTGGTTGGGAGGAAAACCAAGGAAGATACATCTAGAGGAACGAGGGGCAAGTTTGTGAGGAGTTGTGGAAGAGATTTGGATAGCAAAGACAATAGAAAGTACGAAGATTATCATACGTTGGTTTTCTTTGATAAAGAATAGACACGAGTGAGTGAAAATTTAGGACTTTGGTAGGTAGAAGGTTATGTAGATAGACTGCCATATGAAGAGATTATACCCAATATTTGGAGACGAGCGTGAGACATAAGAGTCACGAGTGATATCATTGACACGGCGTATCATCGTTCGGCCTTGCCATTTTGGGAGGAAGTTTGAGGGCATGAGAAGCGAAAAGCAGAGACCATTATCACGAGCAAAGTTATGGAAATAAGAGTTGTCAAATTCGACACATGTCAGATTGAAAACATTTTATTTTACGTTCAAATTGAGTTTGAACGAAAGAACGAAATTCAAGAATTTGCTATAAACTTGGGACTTAAACTTTAAAGGATAAACCCATAGATAGTTGGTGAAATCATCAAGCAATATGAGATAATACGAAAACTTGGTATCGACATGTAATGGAGAGGTCCATAAATCGCTATGAATAATATCCAAAAGGTGCAAAAGTAATGGAATTAGATTCATAAAATGGTAATCGAACATGTTTACTAACTTGACATGAATGACAAAGTTAGGAAGAATGATTCTTATTACAGTGAATAGAATTATTAGTACGTAAGACATCTAAAATAGCCTTGCCGGGGGTGGCCAAGGCGGCTATATAAACATCGGCGGAAACAGGACGAGTAAGAGAAATAGGTGAGGGCTGGGACGATTTGAGAGATGGCACGGCGAGTTGGTGATAGGGTAGAGCTCCCGGCACTATCACATCGAAGGATAGTCTTCCGAACTCGGATCCTTCACGGAAAAACCAGACGGATCAAACTCAACGGACACACGATTATCGGTGGTGAACTTACGAGACGGAAATTAAGTTTTGATGATATCGGGAACAACAAGAGTATTTTTGAGGTGAAGAGTACGAAGGAAGGTTTATGAGTTTAGTACCACTAGCGATGCTTAGGAATACTATTGCCATTGCCAACTAAGATAGAACGTGTCTGATCTTATTGTGTGAAAACGTTATGTAAAGTACACGAATCAGCGGTAAGATCACGAGGTAGCACCGGTGTCCATATAGAAGTTGTCATCGGGCGTATTTGTAAATGCATAGAAGTTGTATGCTTGACTATGTCAGTAGGCTGTAGTAACTTTCGGTGGTGGGAGTGATATAGGCTTGACCACGTCGGTTCGAGTAGAGCGACCACGGTGTTGATTGTTGGGGAGTTGGCGGTGGGGTACATGCGATGTGGATCAAGGACTGCGGGGAGACAGCGTCGGGTATGGGCATGGTGGAGAACGACCCGGTATGGTGTCGTAGGGAGAGTATGCGGTGAAGAAGGAGGCGAGGGATGGACGATAACGATGGTGTAGGTAGTAATGGCGGGTTTCAAGCTGAGAGGTGTGGCGATCCAGATCCGGGCGTGCAGCCGTTGGGCCGAGATTTCCCGTTTTCCGGATGATGAGGACGAGGTGTGTTTGCGATCCATAGGAATGCGGCAGCAGCAAAGCGATTGGTGCGAGTGTAAAGGAGTGTTGTACCGTCGATTTCTTGATGCGAAGTTGCGATCGTGCAACATCGAGCGTCGGCATGGATTGTTGTATAAAAGAGGCTTCTGATGTTGTATTCCTCGGAAGGCCATTTGATTGGATAACCAATCGCTTATCATTCATTGGAAAATCGAGATCATGCAATCGATCGGACAATGATTTAAGCTTGTCACAATAGTCATCAACACTAGCACAATCAGAAAATTTGAGATTGACAAACTCACTTTCCAAGATTTGCGCACGACTACCTTTGTTGTCTTGAAACAGGGTCTTAAGATGATCCCAAAGTTCCTTGTGATTTTTCCCTTTTTGAGAACGGTAAGCATGAGATCCTTGGTCATGGTGGCGAGCATCCATTGTGACATAGAGCATCTATTTGTTTTTCGGTTTCGGCATCAACATCTGCGAGTCTTTGCGATCCATCGATTAAGAAGAGCAATCGATGTGCTTGGAGATGAAGGTCAAAAGAGGAAAACCCATGAGGAATACTCGTCTTGTTTGATGTCTAGAGAATAGGGATTAGGGTTTTGATGTTGTTAACGGCAAAAGCGGGTGAAGAGTTTTCTTCTCCTGCCATGGATGCAAGCGATTTAGAGGAGGAGGATCGATGGTTGGTGATACCATCTTGGAATGGGAATAACTTCCTTAGAGAAAATGGTTCCCAGGGAAGCTGTTTTATAACCAATATCAATAATATCTCTTAGAATACAATAGTTAATGAAGGATATTATCTCTAAACATAAATAAGGTAATCCGGATAATATCTAGTCTATTACACCCCCTTAGTACGAGCGGGAGAGGAGCAAGCGGCGAGACTAGAAGTGCAGCGAACAAAAAGCTGTCGAGGAAGTCCCTTGGTGAAGATGTCGGCATGCCGATTTTCGGAGGGGACGTGTAAGACATGATATCACCCGTCTGAAACGCGTTCACGTACAAAGTGTATATCAATTTCCACATGTTTGGTGCGGCTGATGTTGAACGGGGTCTCCGAGACATATATCTCCTTTTTTACATTATCACAATATACGATAGTAGCACGTCGTAGGGGTAGATGAAGCTCTAGAAGAAGGTTGCGAAGCCATGTAGTTCCGGCCACGGCATTTGCCACCCATTGTATTGGCTTCATTTGGATCGAAAGCGATTTAGCGTTTGGATGACGGGGAGATGATGTTGTCACCAAGGAAGCCTTGATAGCCCGAAGTGGGCCAGAGCGAGAATCGGGACAACCCGCTGTCGGCATCGAGTATCTTTGTTAAACGAAGAAATGTTGGAGGCGAGAGAAATAATCCGTGATTGATGGTGCCCTGAAGGTAGCGAATAATCAAGCAATAGCCTGCATATGAGGCTCTCGGGGTCATGCATGAATAAACATATTTCTTGAACCGCGTAAGAGATATCAGAAGCACAGTGAAGGTGAGTCTTGTAGAGCTCAGCTAGGCTTGTATAAAGTGGGATCCTTGAGTGCGGACGGGAAGTATGCCCAGGCTTGGAGTTAGTGTCGGCCGGGTAGCATTTGGATTACATGTTGTCATGGAGGCACGTGCAATGATATCTTGTGCATATAACATTGAGACAAATGTAGTCCGAAAGATGCGGCGAGTACTTGATAATACCCAAAAAATGATGTAGCGGCCCAAGGTCGGACATAGCAAACTCTCGTTTTATCAAATCAATAAAGCGGCATAGAAGAGCATCGGTGGAGCGGTTAAAATAATATCATCAACATATAATAATAAGTATACCGTCTCGGTGCCTGATTGATAAACAAAGAGTGAGGATCACACACTACCACGGAAACCACAAGTAGTGATAAACTTGGCAAATCTGCGGAACCACGCCAGGAGCACCTTGAGACCGTAAAGAGATCTACGTAGTCGACATACGTAATCGGGGTGATCGGGGTCAACAAATCCGGTGATGCATATAAAAGCTGTCTCGGTCAGGGTCTCCATGAAGAAAATCATTCTTGACATCTAGGCTGATGTATGGGCCAAGAAAGCGAAGTATGATGGTAAGCACGGTACGAATAGTGGCGGGCTTAACAACCGGACTAAACGTCTCAAAACAATCAACTCCAACCTGCTTTGAGATTTACCATTAGCAACAAGGCGAGCCTTGTATCGCTGTAAGGAGCCATCGGCATGATATTTGTGACGAAAGAGCCACATGGAGCGAATAACATGAGCATCACGGGGTCGTGGTACAAGTTCCCACGTGTTAGTTTTCAACATAGCATTGTACTCATCTTTCATGGCGGCATTCCAATTTATATCCCTAAGAGCATATAAGTGAGAACGAGGTGGGAGATATGTCGTAATGTTTGAACATGGAGATTGAGACGGTGGATTGGCTTGTGAATGCCATGGGAGGCTCGAGTGACGGGGACGAAGGAGCTGTAGTGGAATGAGGAGCTGTAGTGGGAGTGGGAGGTGTAGAGACGGAAGGAGTAGTTGGTAAGAGTGGAGGGTAGAAGCGGTAGTGGGTGGTCTTGTGAAGATGTTACTCGAGCCCCGGAGAGGAAAAGGTGGGGCGTCGGTGGTGCGGCGTAGTGAGGAGAAAAGAGGAGCGTTGAGTGAGATTGGCGTAGTAGAGGTGAAAGGTAGTTGTGATGGCGGGTAAAATGCCTTCGTAGAAGGAGGAGAAGGTGGGCGAGCGGTGTGGTGGAGTGTAGGGGAGGTTGGTTGGCGATGGGGAGGCTGTATTGGCGAGTAGGAGAGATTATAGGAGGATGAAGGGGTGAAGTAGAAGATTCGGTAGTGGAAGAATTATACGTAGGAGGATGCTGTGAAGGAAGAAGCTGTTTCATCAAAAGTAACATGACGAGAAAGGATGATCTTGTTTGTTGCAAGATCAAGGCAATTAGTATCCACGGTGGTTGGGAGGAAAACCAAGGAAGATACATCTAGAGGAGCGAGGGGCAAGTTTGTGAGGAGTTGTGGAAGAGAGATTTGGATAGCAAAGACAAAGAAGGTGCGAAGATGATCATCGTTGGTTTTCTTTGATAAAGAATAGACACGGGTGAGTGAAAATTTAGGACTTTGGTAGGTAGAAGGTTATGTAGATGAAGTGCCATATGAAGAGATTATACCCAATATTTGGGGGAACGAGCGTGAGACATAAGAAGTACGAGTGATATCATTGACACGGCGTATCATGCGTTCGGCCTTGCCATTTTGGGAGGAAGTTTGAGGGCATGAGAAGCGAAAAGCAGAGACCATTATCACGAGCAAAGTTATGGAAAGAAGAGTTGTCAAATTCACGACCCATGTCGGATTGAAAACATTTTATTTTACGTTCAAATTGAGTTTGAGCGAAAGAACGAAATTCCAAGAATTTGCTATAAACTTGGGACTTAAACTTTAAAGGATAAACCCATAGATAGTTGGTGAAATCATCAAGCAATATGAGATAATAACGAAAACCGACGATATCGACATGTAATGGAGAGGTCCATAAATACGTATGAATAATATCAAAAGGTGCAAAAGTAATGGAATTAGATTCATAAAATGGTAATCGAACATGTTTACTAACTTGACATGAATGACAAAGTTCGGAGAAGAATGATTCTTATTACGGTGAATAGAATTATTAGTACGTAAGACATCAAAATAGCCTTGCGGGGGTGGCCAAGCGCTATCCAAACATGGCGACAGACGGTAAGAGAAATAGGTGAGGGGCGGGACGATTTGAGAGATGGCACGACGAGTTGGTGATAGGGTAGAGCTCCCCGGCACTATCACATCGAAGGATAGTCTTCTTCGAACTCGGATCATGGCAAGAAAAACCCAGACGGATCAAACTCAACGGACACCGCGATTATCGGTGGTGAACTTACGAATGGAAATTAAGTTTTTGATGATATCGGGAACAACAAGTATTTTTGAGGTGAAGAGTACGAGAAGGAAGGTTTATGAGTTTAGTACCACTAGCGATGCTTAGGAATACTATTGCCATTGCCAACTAAGATAGAGCGTACGATACTATTATTGAAAACGTTATGTAAAGTACACAGATCGAGCGGTAAGATGCGAGAAGTTGCTTTTGTGTCCATATAGAAGTTGTCATCGGGCGGAAATTTGTAAATGCATAAGTTTTGTATGCTTGACTATGTCAGTGGGCATGTGCTTTTCGGTGGTGGGAGTGATATAGGCTTGCCACGTCGGTTCGATGGAAACGACCCACGGTGTTGATTGTTGCGGGAGTTGGCGGTGGGCTGTCATGCGATGTGGATCAAGGACTGCCCGGGGAGGCGGCGTCGGGTATGGGCATGGTGGAACAGCCAGTATGGTGTCGTATAGGGAGGGTATGCGGTGAAGAAGGAGCGCGGGGATGGACGATAACTTTGTGGTGTAGGTAGTAATGGCGGGTTTCCAAGCGAAGGTGTGGCCGATCAGATCCGGGCGTATCGTTGGGTGAGATTTCCCACGTTTGCAGGATGATGAGGACGAGGTGTGTTACGATCCATAGGAGATGCGGCAGCAAAAGCGATTGGTGCAGAGTGTAAGGAGTGTTGTGCACATCGATTTCTTGGTGCGAAGTTGCGATCGTGCGGCATCGGCGTCGGCATGGATTTTTGTATAAAAGAGGCTCTGATGTTGTATTCCTCGGAAGGCCATTTACCGAGTTGGATAACCAATCGTTTATCATTCATTGGAAAATCGAGATCATGCGATCGATCGGACAATGATTTAAGCTTGTCACAATAGTCATCAACACTAGCACAATCAAAAATTTGAGATTGACAAACTTACTTTCAAGATTTGCAGCACGACTACCTTTGTTGTCTTGAAACGTGGTCTTAAGATGATCCCAAAGTTCCTTTGATTTCCCTTTCTTGAGAACGGTAAGCATGAGATCCTTGGTCATGGTGGCGAGCATCCATTGACGACATAGAGCATCTAAGCTTTTTCAGTTTCGGCATCAACATCTGCAGGTCTTTGCGATCCATCGATTAAGAAGAGCAATCGATGTGCTTGGAGATGAAGGTCAAAGAGGAAAACCCATGAGGAATACTCGTCTTGTTTGATGTCTAAGAGAATAGGGATTAGGGTTTTGATGTTGTTAACGGCAAAAGCCGGGTGAAAGAGTTTTCTTCTCACTGCCATGGATGCAAACGATTTAGAGGAGGAGGGATCGATGGTTGGGTGATACCATCTTGGAATGGGAATAACTTCCTTAGAGAAAATGGTTCCCCGGGGGAAGCCCATTTTATAACCAATATCAATAATATCTATTAGGGAATACAATAGTTAATGAAGGATATTATCTCTAAACATAAATAAGGTAATAGGATAATATCTAGTCTATTACACCCCCTTAGTACGAGCGGGAGAGGAGCAAACGCTGAGACTAGTGCAACGAACAAAAAGGCTATCGAGAAGTCCCTTGGTGAAGATGTCAACATGCGATTTTCGGAGGGACGTGTAAGACATGAATATCACCGATACGAGCGCGTTCACGTACAAAGTGTATATCAATTTCCACATGTTTGAGTGCGCTGATGTTGAACGGGGTCTCCAGACATATATATCGCACTTACATTATCACAATATACGATAGTGGCGGCGTCGTAGGGGTAGATGAAGCTCTAGAAAGAAGGTTGCGAAGCCATGTAGTTAAACGGCAACAGCATTTGCCACCCCATTGTCGGCTTCAGCGCTGGATCGCTTGATTGCTTGACGTTTGGATGACCGGGGAGATGAGGTTGTCACCAAGGAAGGCAACGTGGCCGAAGTGGGCCAAGCGAGAATCGGGACAACTTGTCCCGATCGGCATCGAAGTATCTTTGTTAAACCCGAGAAATGTTGGAGACCGAGAGAAATAATCCGTGATTGATGGTGCCACTGAAGGTAGCGAATAATCAAGCAATGGCTGCATATGAGGCTCTCGGGGTCATGCATGAATAAACATACCCTCTTGAACCGCGTAAGAGATATCCGGCACAGTGAAGGTGAGGTCTTTGTGGAGCTCCGGCTAGGACGTATAAAGTGGGATCCTTGAGTGCGGGGCGAGAGGTATGCTGAGCTTGGAGTTGGTGTCGGCAAGGAGTAGCCTTTGGATTACATGTTGTCATGGAGGCACGTGCAATGATATCTTGTGCATATAGCTTGTTTGAGACAAATGTAGTCACGAAGATGAGCGGAAATGATGATACCCAAAAAATGATGTAGCGGCCCAAGGTCGGACATAGCAAACTCTCGTTTCATCAAATCAATAAAAGCGGCATGAAGAGCATCGGTGGAGGCTGATTAAAATAATATCATCAACATATAATAATAAGTATGCGAGTGAAATTTTTGATTGATAAACAAAGAGTGAGGGATCACACACAATACCACGGAAACCACAAGTAGTGATAAACTTGGCAAATCTCTTGAACCATGCCCGAGGAGCTTGCTTGAGACCGTAAAGAGATCTACGTAGTCGACATACGTAATCAGGGTGATCAGGGTCAACAAATCCGGAGGGCGATGCATATAAAGCTGTCTCGGTCGGAGTCTCCATGAAGAAAAGCATTCTTGACATCTAGGTGATGTATGGGCCAGAACGCGAAGTAGCAATGGTAAGCACAAAGACGAATAGTGGAAGGCTTAACAAGCCGGACTAAACGTCTCAAAACAATCAACTCCAACCTTCCGAGATTTACCATTAGCAACAAGGCAGGCCTTGTATAATTTGTAAGGAGCCATCGGCATGATATTTGTGATTAAAGAGCCACATGGAGCGAATAACATGAGCATCACGGGGGTCGTGGTACAAGTTCCCACGTGTTAGTTTTCAACATAGCATTGTACTCATCTTTCATGGCGGCATTCCAATTTATATCCCTAAGAGCATATAAGTGAAAGCTTGAGGAATTGGGGAGATATGTCGTAATGTTTGAACATGGAGATTGAGACGGTGGATTGGCTTGTGAATGCCATGGGAGGCTCGAGTGACGGGACGAGAAGGAGGCTGTAGTGGAATGAGCTGTAGTGGGAGTGGGAGCTGTAGAGACGGAAGAGTAGTTGGTAAGAGTGGAGGGTAGAAGCGATAGTAGGTGAAGTCTTGTGAAGATGTTACTCGAGAGCCCGGAGAGGAAAAGGTGGGGCGTCGGTGGTGCGCGCGTAATTGAGGAGAGAAAGAGGAGGCGTTGAGTGAGATTGCGTAGTAGAGGTGAAGGGTGGTTGTGATGGCAGGTATCTTTTGTCGTGCGAGAGGAGAAGGTGGAGCGACGGTGTGGTGGAGTGTAGGGAGGTTGGTTGGCGAGTAGAGGGAATTTGTATTGGCGAGTAGGAGAGATTATAGGAGGGATGAAGGGTGAAGTAGAAGATTCGGTAGTGGAAGAATTATCTGTAGGAGGATCATGAAGGGAAAGACTGTTTCATCAAAAGTAACATGACGAGAAAGGATGATCTTGTTTGTTGCAAGATCAAGGCAGTATCACGGTGGTTGGGAGGAAAACCAAGGAAGATACATCTAGAGGAACGAGGGGCAAGTTTGTGAGGAGTTGTGGAAGAGAGATTTGGATAGCAAAGACAACCGAAGTACGAAGATGATCATACGTTGGTTTTCTTTGATAAAGAATAGACACGAGTGAGTGAAAATTTAGGACTTTGGTAGGTAGAAGGTTATGTAGATGGGGAACTGCCATATGAAGAGATTATACCCGATATTTGCAGAGGCAGGCGTGAGACATAAGAGTACAGTGATATCATTGACACGGCGTATCATGCGTTCGGCCTTGCCATTTGGGAGGAAGTTTGAGGGCATGAGAAGCGCAGCAGAGACCATTATCACGAGCAAAGTTATGGAAAGAAGAGTTGTCAAATTCACGACCCATGTCGGATTGAAAACATTTTATTTTACGTTCAAATTGAGTTTGAACGAAAAAGAACGAAATTCGAGAATTTGCTATAAACTTGGGACTTAAACTTTAAAGGATAAACCCATAGATAGTTGGTGAAATCATCAAGCGTGATATGAGATAATAACGAAAACCGATATCGACATGTAATGGAGAGGTCCATAAATCGCTATGAATAATATCAAAAGGTGCAAAAGTAATGGAATTAGATTCATAAAATGGTAATCGAACATGTTTACTAACTTGACATGAATGACAAAGTTCAGAAGAATGATTCTTATTACGAGTGAATAGAATTATTAGTACGTAAGACATCTAAAATAGCCTTGCCGGGGGGGTGGCCAAAGCTATGTACAAACATCTGGCGAACAGACAGTAAGAGAAATAGGTGAGGGCTGGGACGATTTGAGAGATGGCACGACAGAGTTGGTGATAGGGTAGAGCTCCCCAGCACTATCACATCGAAGGATAGTCTTCTTCGAACTCAGATCCTTCACAGAAAAACCAGACGGATCAAACTCCAACGAGACACACGATTATCGGTGGTGAACTTACGAACGGAAATTAAGTTTTTGATGATATCGGGAACAACAAGAAGTATTTTTGAGGTGAAGGTACGAGAAGGAAGGTTTATGAGTTTAGTACCACTAGCGATGCTTAGGAATACTATTGCCATTGCCAACTAAGATAGAACGTAAGTACTATTATTGAAAGCGTTATGTAAAGTACGAATCGACGGTAAGATGCGAGGTAGCACCCGGTGTCCATATAGAAGTTGTCATCGGTATTTGTAAATGCATAGAGTGTATGCGGGCCCAGGTATGTCCAAGTGAGGTGTAGTAACTCGGTGGTGGGAGTGATATAGGCTTGACCCACGTCCGGTTCCATAGAACGACCACGGTGTTGATTATTTGCGGGAGTTGGCGGTGGGGGCATCATGCGACGTGGATCAAAGGACTGCCGAGACGGCGTCGGGTATGGGCATGGTGGAGAACGGCCCAGTATGGTGTCCAGTAGGGAGGGTATGCGGTGAAGAAGAGGCGGGGATGGACGATAACTTTGGCGGTGTAAGTAGTAATGGCGGGTTTCAAGCGAAGGTGTAGCGATCGAGATCCGGGCGTACGCTCGTTGGACGGGGAGATTTCCCACGTTGCAGGATGATGAGGACGAGGTGTGTTGCGATCCATAGGAGATGCAGCGCATAAAAGCAGTTAGTGCGAGTGTAAGGAGTGTTGTGCACGTCCGATTTCTTGATCACGGTGCGATCGTGCAACATCGAGCTTGTCAGCATGGATTCTTTGTATAAAGAGGCTACAATGTTGTATTCCTCAGGAAGGCCATTTACCGAGTTGGATAACCAATCGCTTATCATTCATTGGAAAATCGAGATCATGTCCCGATCAGACAATGATTTAAACATCACAATAGTCATCAACACTAGCGCAATCGGAAAATTTGAGATTGACAAACTTACTTTCAAG
Source organism: Papaver armeniacum (assembly GCA_023531295.1). Lineage (NCBI taxonomy): Eukaryota > Viridiplantae > Streptophyta > Magnoliopsida > Ranunculales > Papaveraceae > Papaver > Papaver armeniacum. Next base: position 109,951 of record JAJJWW010017332.1, read on the forward strand.
ATTTGCGCACGACTACCTTTGTTGTCTTGAAATAGGGTCTTAAGATGATCCCAAAGTTCCTTGGTGATTTTCCCTTTCTTGAGAGCAGTAAGCATGAGATCCTTGGTCATGGTGGCGAGCATCCATTGACGACATAGAGCATCTAAGCTGTTTTTGGTTTCGGCATCAACATCTGCTGCGAGTCTTTGCGATCCATCGATTAAGAAGAGCAATCGATGTGCTTGGAGATGAAGGTCAAAAGGAAAACCCATGAGAATACTCGTCTTGTTTGATGTCTAAGAGAATAGGGATTAGGGTTTTGATGTTGTTGCGGCAAAGCCGGGTGAAAAGTTTTCTTCTCTGCCATGGATGCTGAAAGCGATTTAGAGGAGGAGGGATCGATGGTTGGCTGATACCATCTTGGAATGGGAATAACTTCCTTAGAGAAAATGCTTCCCCAGGGAAACTGTTTTATAACCAATATCAATAATATCTCTTAGGGAATACAATAGTTAATGAAGGATATTATCTCCTAAACATAAATAAGGTAATCCGAATAATATCTAGTCTATTATTTTGGCGCCTCACCTTGCCTAGCGCCTAATACGGCATAGCTCATGCTGACATCACAAATGGTGAGTTAATTTTTCTTCTCAGATTACGAGAGAACACATAAGATTGAGTCGAGCTCATCCAATTCCTCTTCTCTCAACCACAAAGTCATAAAGTAAACGGACAAAAACAGCTATACACGATATTATGCGGTTTTATAGGTTGCATATAAAACCTGGCGTCTTTAGGGGCGACCCCAAAAGAATTAAGGGCGACACAAAACGACAAAAATTGTCATAATCGATAGGTTATTTCACAATCGGTAGGTTATTTTCGGGGCGTTTTTTTTTAATCCCAAACTACTCTTTACAATCGGTAGATAACTATACAATCGGTAGTTAATCAACAATCGGGAGTAAATTTGGTTTGTATAACTTCCGAATACAAAGTAAAATCCTTTATCTTTTGAATTTTGACTATCCTATAATCGGTAGTCAAAATAGTTATCTTGACTCGATTAAAGTAGACCTTTGGCAAATATCCTACCATAATCGGTAGGAATTAGGTTATTTAACTCCCGAATATAGAGTAGCCCCAAAATGAGATTTTGCGAAAATCCTTTTTTTTTAGAATTTTGGTTGAGCCTATAATCGGTAAGAAAGGAAGAGTTATCATGACTTCCGATTATACAGTGGCTCTCTTTACAAATATCCTACCATAATCGGTAGTCAAAATAGTTCATATAACTACCGAATATAGAGTAGCCCCAAAATCAGATTTTGCAAAAATCCTTTTTTTTGAAATTTTGGTTGAGCCTATAATCGGTAGTAAATGAAGTTATCTAACTTCCGATTATCCTTACTCTCTTTGCAAATATTCAACCATATTCGGTAGTCAAAATAGTTCATATAACTAGGAATATAGAGTTGCCCCAAAATGAGATTTTGCAAAAATCCTCTATTTTTTCTAATTTAGTTGAGCCTATAATCGGTAGTCAAAATAGTTAGTATAACTACCGAATATAGAGTTGTCCCAAAATGAAATTTTGCAATCGGTAGTTAAAAAAACCTAAACTACGATTATGAAAGTATACAAGTATTTTCAAACTATTTTGTCTTTTGTGTCGCCCCTAATTCTTTCGGGGTCGCCCCTAAAGACGCCAGGATATAAAAATGTAAGTGATGTTACTATGCATTATTTTTTTCCTTTTGTTTATAAAATGTCCGCCTGAGGAATCGATGATAAAAACGTGCGCTGCTCTAACAAAAGCCATTGTATATAATTTTTTGAAAAGTATCCATAGGTTAGTGGAATCAGCCAGTCGATCCATTGCAGTAAGATAGTTGGATCTGATCTGTTTATATAGTGCATTTCATGCTACTTCGTGCTTTTGATTTACACTTTGTGTCTAACATGATTACTAATCTAGCATCAGCCAGTCTATGCTTTCTTTCTTGTGGGAATGTTATTTATGCCCCTACTATCCATGGGTCATGCACAAATACCCTTTTGAATCTTTACAAACACCCTTGATGGCATAATTGAAATTTTCTTTAAAAACCTAATAACCATAATCCCTCTTTTAGCCTTTCTTCCTTCGTTCTTCTTCATTTCTAATAACGAAGAAAAAAAACTCTTCCTCCCACCTCCATCATCTCGTCGCCCTACCATTGCAAGATCTATCACCGCCACCACAACTAGCACCACCACCTCTGTTAGCTCCGCCAACAGTATCGACCAGATTTTCCATGATTTGTGTTCGACTTCAAAAGTGATTTCGGGAGGAGATCGATTTGATTTTTTATTTTCGATTCGGTAATTTCAAGTTAAGATCTTTGATTTTGGTTGGGTTTGTAGTTAAAGATTCGGATTCGGTGGTTTGAGCTCGAGATTTGTTGATTAGGCGGTAAGGTTCAATTTGAGCTCGAGATTTGTTGATTTATCTAAATTAGTTTACGAGTGGTGGTGGTTAAATCGGTGAAGAGGTTTAGAAAGAATCAAAGAAGGAAATACATCCGTTGGTGGATGAATTGGTTTGAGATTTAGAAGATGGCGAGTTATTCTTTGATGGGAAGTAGAAAGGCATGAATTTGATTGTGGATCTGTTGATATTTGTGAATGCAAGAGAAACTTGAGAGGGTGGTAGAAATTTAATAATTTGGTAGATTTATGTTAGGGTTTGATATTTCGCTTGGTGAAGTTGATTTCTTGCTAATGATTTCATAGTTGTAAGAAAAGCTGGAGTTAAAGTTATTATTATGATTGAATTTGTTGAAGATATGTGTTATTGTGGAATTGATAGTGTTTGAAGTGCATTTCTGTTATTGGTTAGTACGAAATGGAGAGGGTTTACTAGTGACATCTCAAATTCGGGTGCATATGAACGATTACAGATACGGATAGTGGGATGGTGTTGTTGTTGTTGTTGAAGTGATGAATGGCCCCGAATTGGATGGCTCGAGGCAACCTTGTTCAGTTATTCTGATGATGTTTTTAATGGGTGTGCGGAGTTTATCTTGCGGTCTGATTTGAGAGAATGGAATGTGGAATGAAGTGTTGTGACGAAAGTGATTATAGTGATGAGTGTTTGGTGCAATGATGGAATCGTGCTCTTGATGGGTTTGTTGAGGTTACGGTGCAGCTGTGATTAGGAGATGTGGTTGATGGCCTTGCATTGGTGATGTTGATGTTAAGAGGATGAGAAGATGATATTGCGGGTTTGTTGAGCTAGATTTTTGGGACAATTTGATTCAGATTTGAGGCAACTTGAGTTAGTTGCTTCCATATGTGGAGACAACTTGACCAAGTTGCTTTCACTTTTGGAGGCAACTTGAGCTAGTTGATTCAGTTGGAGGCAACTTGAGCTAGTAAGAAGGTTGCTATCAAGCCCCATGTTGCTATGATAAGAAAGGTTGCTATCAAGGCCGGGAAGGTGAGGTCTAGCTAGGTATGTTTAATTACATTTGTGGTGCTTGATATGTCTGCTATGTAGTTATAGATAGGTTTCACTTTTGGGGACCACTTATGCTAGTTGCTTCCTTTTACGGAGACAACTATGCTTGTAAGTATGTAATGTGTATGCCCTTTATTAGCATCATGGTAGTGGATGTTGTGTTAGCAGTAGTGGTGATGGTAGTGGATGTTGTGTTACTTGACCAGAAAACTTGGGCTAGTTACTTTCCCTATCAAGAAAACTTGACCATTAAATTGCTTTAATATTTGGAGACAACTTGTCTTGCAATAGTAACACGGGGTTGTGTTGAGTTCTTGGTGATGGTTGTCTTCTTGGTGCTCATGCTTTAAAGTCAAGAGAGTAGATGAATGCTTAAGAAGATGAGAAGAGACTCAATATGAATCCGGGCATTGAAGTTATTCTTGCTTGTGTATTTCTTTGATGGTGTTTGAGTAGGGGCATGGAAGTGAGCTGCCGGTTATTGGCTCATGTTATGGATGGTGTGGTGTTGCTCAATGGTGTTTGGAGTTGCGTGTGAAGATGGATGGTGTGGTGTTGTATGGTGCATTTTGTTTGAATTGTTGGTTGAACAACGATGGGGTGGCGAACTGTGGTGCAATGGTAGCTGGCGACTATATGTCGAGATGATGTGTGTTCGATTCACACTAGGTTCACTTATTTGTGTATAATTTTTATTTTTTTTGGAGACAACTTGTGCTAGTTGCCTCCATATATAGAACAACTTAGGCTAGTTGATTTCACTTTTTGAAGACAACTTTGTGCTGGTGCCTTTCTTGTTGAAGACAACTTGAGCTAGTTGCCTCATATGGACACTGACTTGACAAGTTGACTCCACATGGTGGTAGTGGTTAGCGGCGCGTGGTGGTTAGCGCGCGATGGTTTAGCGGCGGTGAGGTGTCGGTGGTTGGCGGCGGTGGTAGTGGACAGGTGGTAGTGTTCGTTAGCGGCGGCGGTGGTTTGGTGGTGGTGGTGGACCGGTGGTGGCGGTGGTGGTGGTCGGTGGTGGTGGTGGTCGGTGGTGGTGGTGGTCGGTGGTGGTGGTCGGTGGTGGTGGTGGTGGTCAGTGCTGTTGGTCGTCGGTGGTGGTTGTTAGTTGTGGTGGTGGTTGGTGGTGGTGGTGGTCGTCGGTGGTGGTGGTAGGCGGTGGACAGTGGTGGTGGTTGGCGGTGGACAGTGGTGTGGGCATTAAAATATTTTTTTTTTTTTTTTTTTTTTTGAATAGTGGTTGTGGTGGTTTGTATATTCACTATATAAAAGGGTATTTTAGTAATGTATTAGGCTTAGGGGTATTTGTAAAGTTGATAAGGGTATATTTCAAGGGGCCTCATAGTAGGGGTATTTAGATAACGTTCCCTTCTTTCTTTTTCCAAAGAATTAGCAATTTTTATTTACTTAGAGCAACTGCAGTGGGCGACTATACCCATTTTTTTGGTCTCAGAACCAGGCGTAGCGGGACGGACCATCGACCAAATACCGAGACTAAATGAGCGGTGGGCGATTATATTTGGTCGGGGACGAAGACTAAACCCAAATATAGTCGGCGTGCATATAATGTTCGCCCCAAAACGGGCGAACTTAAAGTTTCGCCCCCCGGCCCGGGCATATAGTTTCACGCCCCACACCAAGCGGGGGTAAAATGTTCGCCCCACCTTTTTTTTTTTTTTTTTTTTTTGTTGGGGCGAACATTATATGTGATCCTGGTGTGGGGATCACATATAATGTTCGCCCCACACCAGGATCACATATAATGTTCGCCCCATTTTTTTTTTTTTTTCATCGGGCGGGGATAAAATGTTCGCCCCACACCGAGGATCACATATAATGTTCGCCTCACCAAATTTAGTCGGCACCCAACTGCGTCCTTGCGGACCAAACTAAAATTTGGTCTTTTTTTGGTCTTTGATCTTTGGTAATAGTCGCGCCACTTTGGAGTTGCTCTAAAGAGACCTCG